>WOGN01003341.1:0-15378 GCA_015342105.1 Leptinotarsa texana
CCAAGAATACTGCCTTGTGGTACTCCATATTTCATTGGGGATTGTTTACTGAATTTATTGTCATGGTAGTACACAGATTGTGTTAGATTTGTCATATAAGATCGCATCAAATCAAAAGATATACCTCTGAAACCATAGTATTCCAGCTTTTCCAGTAAAATATTTTAAGACACAATCGAATTTACTCAGATCAACAAATACTGCCAAGGTTGATACTTTGTCTTCGAATCCCTCTCCTATGAAATTGGCTAGCTCAAAAACTGCCCCGGCAGTACTTTTCCGCTTTCTAAATCCAAACTGCGAACTCGTGAATAAGTTATTTTGTTCTAAAAATGAGGCTATTCGTATTGCAATTATTTTTTCAGCAATTTTACCCAAAATGGGGACCAATGCAATTGGTCTGTGGTTTGATATCGATGTTGTATCTCCTGATTTGAATATTGGTATCACTTTTGCGATTTTTAGTTTATCCGGAAATATTCCAGTTGTTAATATATTATTTATTATCTGAGTTATTGGTTTTAGTAATGCATCTAGGTTTTCTTTATACATACATACTGGGTGGTTGTAGACGTCAGTTGAATTGGAATTCTTGAATGATTTTATTATATCAGTTATTTCTTCTTCTGTTGAAGGATAGATGAAAAGTGAGTTTCCGTTTACGGTAGTAGGGGATTTACCCAGAAATGAGCTTTCGAAGGAGGAATTTCATTGATTATTTCATTTACAATATTCACAAAGTAACTGTTAAATTCTTCGGCAGATATCGTCGTAGTTGTTTTTTTTTTTAGGTTTCCTTCCTGTGTTGATGTGCTCCCAGATAGCTTTTGGTCTATTAGACGACTCGCGAATATTATTCAGCACCACTTGCTTTTTCCTTTTAATAAGTATATATATGTATACAATTTTTCTAGTACTTTTTTTGTTCATACCGAAAGAAACTTCATTTTTTATATTTCATTCGTTATAATCTATTGTATATTAAAATAATGTATCCCACGCACAGCTATATTTATTTGTCGTAAACTAAGATTATTGTGTATTTCAAATTGAATGGCAAATAAATATTATTGTTATAAGTATTAGAAGACATTCTTGGACACAATGGCCATATTAATAAAGAAAAATTGACATTTGCACATGATAAGGCACCTCCTCATTATATCCTTGCTTTTCGTGAGTATTTGAACGAAACCATTCCTGGGCTCGCAAACATTGCCAGATTTGAATCCGTTAGATTTTTTCTGGGATCACTCAAAGACGACAATCTATAAAACTCAACCAGCATGATGATTTCCGTCAGCTGATTCTTGACAACTGCCACATTATTACAACTGAAGTGCTTCGAAACGTCTGAGAGCGCTTTGATCAAAATCTTTATAACTGTATGGAAGCAGGAGGCCAACATTTTGAACACATGTTGAAGTAAAAAAATCAAAAACTCAAACATGAAAGCTAACTTTATATTAATTTGATATTGATTTTACAACATAATTTTTTATAATCGCTGCATAAATTCCAAGAAATGGAAAGTGTTAAAAAAAAAGAAATCTGTGTATTTTCAAATGAGGTATTTCTTAACCCCTGATTCCATTTAAGAAATAAGGATTGGATTTCACTTTGCTGAGGGGATGAAAATGATAATGTTGATAATAGGCGCCAAAAGTTTCCTTCTCAAAATAAAAATCGAGGGTTCGAGCGATTTTTTTTTTCAAATGCCTCTGAGGAAAAATTAACCTTGTTTCGTTTTCACTGAATAGTTTACAATACGGCAGCACCTCAATATTGGCCATTCCCCTCTCTCATTACTACTCAACGTAAAGAAGGTTAATTCAAGAGTGTCCCTAATGCCACTCCTTTTTTCTTTTTGATCATGTCCAATATTGATTCCATGTGGGATCTAGTATCATCACAAGATATTTAACCTCGCCTGGCAATTGTATCTCTTTTCGAATTTTTAGTAGTCCAAGTTCCTACATATATTTCATCAGTCAATTTTTCCAGGACTAGGATGACTAAGTCGTCTGCATGGCCCAGTAATAACTTATCCATTACAAGGTTCCATAACAGTGGGACAAGACCCCCTGTAGACAGCTCTATGCTACCCGTACCACTTCTCTTTCCCCCATAATTGTCGTCAATATTGAAGAAAATAGCTAAGAGAAATTCATTACCCTTGTAATGATATTCTGCCTTTTTCGTGAACTGTGTACTCATTGATATCTGGGCGGTGGACGTAATGTTTTCAATGCAAATGGCATGAGATTGATCAGTCTCAAGCCCTTCGCCAAATTATGTTCTATTGTTCTAGAATTTATGTGAAGGAAGTCTTACTCAGCCTCCATGCAGATACTCAAAACACTTTAATGTGACATTTTCACATTATGTATGTATACTAGAGCCAAACTTGCTAATGTTCACTCAGTTTTTGAAATAGAAGTTTCGGTTTGTCTTGCAGCATTACTGGATAAACGCCATCTTGTTTCAACAACTTATATTATTGAAAGTTGTTCATGGTCCATCTCCCTTAATAAACCATTGTCTTCTTCCTGAACGCTTTATTGTTGATCTGAAGTTCTGTTTTTGTCCAGAAATCTGGTGTCACATTTGTGATTTCTGATCCTGTTAAGTGCAACCGAAGAAGTTCTCTTATAGTATCTCATTCTGTTTTTGAATACTCCCTGGTAGATTATATATTGAGACCGTAATCCTTCGAAAGTATCTTGTAGTGTCTGGCATATACTTGGGTTTATTCAACTTCTCTAGGGATATTTTGAGCTGAGCCAGATCTTAATCTACTGGAAAACTGTGGGACAGCATTAGGTATAAGTAAAGATGAAATTCTGTTTAAAAAATCTGTTTTTCCGTTAACCAGCTTACGAACCCCTACGAACGACAACGCTCAGAAGTCGAAACTTGTGCGAGCTGTGCGAGTCCAATAAGGGTTGGACGATAGCAAGTGAAAATCGATCGTTCAGACTAGGGCTTGAACCACCGATCAACACGGCAATTAATTCGAGTGAGTGAACAAAGCACCCACGTTGAACCGCCTGGCTACCGACCCTGCAATCAGTCTACTGCCAACTCATCCATAAAATCCTTCATTTCAAAACCCGTCCAGTCTGTTCATGAATTCTCGTCTTGTCGTCTCGTTTGAAATAAATTTGTTTCGATCAGAACAACTTTCCTTATCAGGCACATTCTATTTCCGAACATAGTTACTTATATGAACTTAGTACCTAATATTATGTCTATTACTTCCCTGCATATCTTGTTTATAGAGGTAGGTTTATTGCATACTTTTAAAACATCTAATTTGTTCGCCTTAATCAATAAGTATGTAAGACTTCAATTCCTTTATGATAAAATAATTTGTATAGGATTAGTTAATGTCCTAAAAATGAAAATAATACCTAGCCTAAATTTATGTATACAACATTCATATCACAAAAGAGAAACATACTGAAATCAGTGCAAGAAATATTCATCTACAGAATAAAAAACTTGATTCAGTAAAAATTCTTTCAAAGTTAATTTGAATAATTTCAGTTCAGGAATAGATTTCATAGTTAATGGTAATTTATTAAAAATCCTTCGGCCAATTATAGATGGAGAATTGAAAAGGACATTTTTTAAAGCTTACATATAGATCATTGAATGCACTTTAGCATTATTTCAAAAATATTTCCAATTGCAATATACAAATATACAGACTTGAAAAATAAACAGCCATGGCATAGTTAAGATTTTAAATTCTTTAAAATAATTCTTACAACTGGTTGTACTCGATACACCAGCAATACAACGAATTATTTTTTCTCGAAGATGAAAATATCATTAAATTTTGATGACATTGCTTGTTAGGCAATACCATATCTCAAGCGAGATTGGGTCTGAGCAAAGTACATCATGGACTGGACATGAGTAAGATTACGAGCATATAAATCGCAGAATTCATATTGGAAACGACTGCCTCACAATGTCTCCTCCAGTCAAGACAATAATCGACATGAAGACCCAAAACTTTCACACATGATAGCTTGTCAATTTGATAATTGCCAATTTTGATATCTATATTAGCTACTTGTTTTTGTTATTATGAAACTGTACTCCCTGCATGTGTTTTTTCTGCGCTGAGATGAAGAGAATTCCTGCAGAACCACACATAAAAATTCGACAATATATTATAAGACTGTATTTCTGAAGCTGCATAAAGGTTACTTTTCCATTAGTGTCAGTGTTTCCCGAGGTCAGGTGGTGTGCATTGTAGTTACAGCATCCCTGGTTCATGGTGGTTCTTTACTATTGAAGGAGAAGTACTCTGTCTGATTCACTGACAATTACTCTTTCTCTGGTCATCTTAAAATTGATTGCCTTGAAATCCCTGGCACAACATGTTCAAAGAAAGTCTAATTATTTAGTTCTGTTCTAAAGTAACTTCTCGCGGATCTCTCAATTCCATGATTTTTGACTGTAGAACAATGTTCTTGTATGAAAGTGATATCAAAGTTCCCCATAACCTTCGTAAGGATTACCGTGGCTTCCTTACTGTGTTGTAAGTTGACTTGATATTTAAGATATATTTTTAATAGTGGATCGTCAAATGAAGCACTTGATTGAGTATATTGAATGAAACTATTGATTATCGATTCCATCTATTCCTGAATAACTCTCGAAAAAACAGTTCTCACATTTATCAGTCTATTCCTTAGAGATTAAAATGTTTACTTTTCTCGTTGATTTTTTTTTGGAGAGACAACCGCGCCCAGAAGAGTGTTGCATTTCTCGTGTGTGGGAGTAGTGTTTGCTTATGATTAAAAATCTAACTGTTTTACTTTCATTATCGTATATTTGTTACATTAATTATATTAACTGTTAAACGTAAAACGTTAAACGTATTGATTCATGTGTATAAATAGCAATTATGAATATGATTTATTACTATTTTTTAATGTTCCCACCTTTATGTTTCTTCAGCGGACAAGTTGATGCGAGAAGAAATAACACCTGTTGTGGAATCAATTCTTGAAACAATTTTCGAAATGGCAGTTGCTCTAATAGAGAAGAATCAACTGCAATTTGAAAAAGTAAACAAAAAATCAAGTGTTGAATTGGAATTGGGTCGTCGAGCATCCGAATACAAAAGTCGAATGAGATGTAATACAGGTGATACTCTAACATCACTTTATATACCTAAAATAATCCAACCATCTGTAACGGACAATCTCATTGATGCAAGAAACTTTGTGGAGGAATATGAAGAGTACCACGAATCGTGTTCAGAGATGCATGATTCAGAGATTGCCATTGGTCATGTTATCAATGAATTGGGAGCAAGTGTAGATCGAATAATAGTTGAAAAGCAAAGAAATAAACGGAGGGATAAATCGGTTAAACATGGAGGTGTCACTAGCTTGATACCAATAGAAACTGACTCTAATGCAGAGGATGACACGGAAGTTGTTCAGAATGACAAAAGACTGTTGGAAGTTGGGGCAATGTATAATATCCCCAAAAATCTGTTCCAAAGTACTGAAATGACTGAGATTACTGAACAGACTATTGATGAACTACACAGAAATGATGAAAATGCAGAAAACAATCCTGATTTGGTTGAACAACCAGTTGTTGTCAATTTGAATTTGACAAAAGAAGGAAAGGTGGAAGACGAGGATGACGTCTATCGGCCAATAGCTGTTAGTCCAGATGGAAGATTTTTCAAGTATGAAGAAGAGGTATTAACAAATGAATAAATATTTGATGTTTCATCCATTTCAATGTTTTAACAAATTTTAGATTGGACGAGGTTCATTCAAGACCGTATATAGAGGCCTGGACACTCAGACGGGAGTCGCTGTAGCTTGGTGTGAATTGCAAGAAAAAAAACTCAACAAAGCAGAGCGCCAACGATTTAGAGAGGAAGCCGAAATGTTGAAGAAATTGCAACATCCAAATATCGTAAGATTTTATAATTATTGGGAATCTCCTGGAGTCAAAAAGAAGAATATTGTACTGGTTACAGAATTGATGTTGAGTGGCACTTTGAAAACGTGAGTTGAAGTTCTTAATATTTATTTTAGGGAAATAACAGTTTATTTTTTATCATTTCCCTTTCAGATATTTGCGACGATTCAAGAAAATCAACCCCAAGGTGTTGAAATCATGGTGTAGACAAATTTTGAAAGGTCTGGCTTTTCTGCATTCTAGATCTCCTTCTATCATACACAGGGATTTGAAGTGCGATAACATTTTCATAACTGGAACTACAGGGTCTGTTAAAATTGGCGATTTGGGATTAGCTACCCTGAAAAACAGAAGTTTTGCTAAGTCGGTATGTTGGAGATATTATTTTAAGTAAAGTTATTCCATAATTGTTATTGAAGGTTATTGGTACACCTGAATTTATGGCTCCCGAAATGTATGAAGAACATTATGACGAAAGTGTAGATGTTTATGCCTTTGGTATGTGTATGTTGGAAATGGCAACAAGTGAATATCCTTATTCAGAATGTACAGGTCCTGCTCAAATTTACAAGAAAGTTATATCGGTAAGAATTCCAGAAGTTTCCTTGTAACTATTAATAATTTTGATCTTTAGGGCGTTAAACCAGCCAGTTATGAGAAAGTGCAGAATCCAGAAGTAAAAGATGTTATCGAAAATTGTATTCGGCCTAGAAAGGAAGACAGACCTAAAGTCAAAGATCTGCTGAGTCATGCTTTCTTTGAAGAAGATGTTGGACTCAAAGTTGAAGTAGTATCGCAGGAAAACAAAAAAATTGTTTTCCGTTTACGTGTTATTGATCCTAAGAAAAGAACACACAAGCATAAGGAGAATGAGGCAATACAGTTTGAATTTGATATGGAAACTGATAGATATAATACAATATCAGAAGAAATGGTAAATGAAAAATACTTTAGACACCCTGTAGAAACGTACTGTCATTATGACATTTTCATAAGTCAAAACTATTCTAAAATATTTCAGATATATTTCAAATGAAAATCTTGTTTTTAGATGTTTGTTAACGAACATCTTTTGAATCTCTTGAATATTTCTTACATTAATTATCAACTATGTTTTATTTTAATTATGTCAGTGAGTAAATTCTACATTGTTCTAAAACTCTTTTGAAAAGAATTAATATAGTATAATGTATAATGAATTTGCAGGCAAAATCAGGTATTATCTTTGAAGATGATGCTAAAACTGTAGCTCAATTATTGAAAACACAGATTACTCAGATCAACAAAGAGCGTGAAAAGAAAACTAAAGAGGAAGAAGCTTTGGCTCAGCAGCTGCATTATCAACAGTATTTACAACAGCAGGTTGAACAACAAATGTCCCAACAGCAACAACAGCAAACCCAGACTGCAACAATACCTCAACAACAAAGTCAGCAACAGACACAGCAAAATGTGGCTTCTTATCAACAGACTCAGCAAGTTAGTCAACAACAACAATATTCCCAGCAGCAGAATTATCAGGGGCAACAAGTTATTCATTCTGGAGAACAACAAATTCAATTCCAACAATGTGTGGGTCAGGATCAACAACAATTTCAACAACAGCACAATCTAGAGCAACAACAAGATCATGTTATGCAAAATCAGTATATTCAACAGCAGTCACAAGCTCAGCAGCAATCACAAACTCAACAACAACCCCCCGATACTACAGTGTTATATACACAGCAGCAGTCAATTAATCAACAGGACTTACAGCAGCAACAACAACAGCAGCAGCAGCAACCCCAACCAGTTTATCAAACACAGCAGCAGCAACATCAACCACAGTTGAATCAGGAGTCAGCTCCTGTTCTGCAAAGGCAAGCTTCTGTTGAACCTGTTCAACAGCAGACCATTATTCTGAATCAGCCTGCACCCACTCATTTCATTCAGCAGAATTATTTAGGTGATGGCCATCCTCAACAAGCTGAATATTTGCAATTGCAACAACAAGAAAGTCAACATAAAATTTCTAGTATATCTCAACCCGAATTGCTTCATGCTACTCCTCCTGTTCACGAACATAGATTAAGTGTTGATAGTCAGATGGATTCAGGACAGAAAGGCATGGTTCCTGAACAGCAAGGACTAGGAAACTTTCAACAATCTACTTTTCAGCAACAGCAACCCACCTATGCTCAAGTTGCTCAACATCAACCACAAAACTATCAACACCAAACACAAAGTTATCAGCAACCACATCCACAACATACAGGTTTTCAAGCTTCTCATCAGAATCTTTCAAACTATCAATCTCAACAGAGTTATCAATCCCAGGATAGTCAGACTTATCAACAACCAAATTACCAACAGCAGCAAAGTTACCAGCCTAGTCAACAGCAAGAACCCATTATTCATATGCTCTCCACGATGTCTCATCAACCACAAGATATGAATCCACCTTATGGAAGTCAGCAACAGAGCTATCCCCAACCAAGTGCCCAACCAGCTCCCCAGTCTTATCAGCAACCATCACAGCAGTCCTTCCAGCAACCTGTTCAACAGCAGCCCTATGTGCAAGCAGCTCAGCCAGCACCATATCAGACCCAGCAGAGTTATCAACAAACTAATCAGCAACAAACTGTTTATTCTCCCCCGCAGAACGCTCAGCAACAAAATTACTCTCAGCAACAAAGTAATCAACCATCTGCTAATTATAACCCCCCACAACAAAGTCAAGTGTCATACGCACCTCAACCTGGACAACAACAAATAAACTACCAACAACAAATTAGTAGCCAACTTCAATCTAATTTACTTCCCCAGCAGCAGCATAATTATCAAGGGCAGCAGCAATATCAACAAAATGATCAAGGACAGATATTTCAACCACAATACATTCAACCTTCCAAAATTGATCCATCTCAGCAGTACATTCAACAAAGTAATGATCCTGCTAGTCAGTTTGTGCAGGCAAATGTTGACCTTAATCAGCAGTATATACAGAAATCAAATATAGATCCTAATCACCAATATTCTCAGTCAAATGTTGATTGCAGTCAGCAGTATATTCAGCAAAGTGTTGATCCTCCTCAACAATACATTCAGCCACAACCTATAGACCAATCTCAAAACTATATACATCCACAGCTGGTAGAACCAGTTCAACAAATATATCAACAGATAACTCCTCATCAAACACAGACTGTTCAAGCAACAGGATATACAGAACAAGTTTTACAGCAATCTCAGCAGCAAGTTAATCAACCTGAAACAGACATTGAACCAGTGGGTAATCGATTGTCTAATATCGAAATACCACCAATGAATTTAGCCGAGTTACAACAGAAACTTGCTCAACAGCATTTACAACCAGCAAAAGACCAACACAGAGCTTCAACTACTTCATTGCCACCAGCAACGAATTTCGATGTCCAACAGATTGATCATAGGAGATTGTCAACTGTATCCCAACCAGTTTCTTCCCATGATTATATACAGTGCACTATTCAGCAAGTTGCTGAGCAGCAAAATCAAGAGTACCAGTCTCAGAAACACGTTGGTCAGGTAGGATTTGTGTGATAAGTATCTGATTAATAATTTATAACGTTTTTTTGATTTTAGATAACAATGCCACAACATGAATCTCTTCCTCTAACTGCCGAAAATCTTGATTTAATTCCATCTCAAGTACCTTTGGAGTCTATTTTATCTTCCCAATGTGTGACCTCTAATGCAGGTCAGGAAGCTGTACCTCTAGATGACATTTCAACATCAGAACAAGTAAGTTTGGAAATATCATCATCCTCGTCGACCGATGAGAAACCGAGAAGAAAAAGAGGTTCTCTCAAGTATCAATTAATAGTAGATAAAGTTCATCCCGATGGTATAGTAGAGTGCCAACTACTTTGCAAACAGAAACAGATTAGTTTTAAGTTTAACAGGTCAGGCACAAAGCCATCGGATATTATAGATGGAATGATCAAGCAAGAGTGTCTAGATGAACCTCATAAGCAATTGAGAGATCATCTACAAGAAGTGATAGATAAATTGAATGTAAATCCTGATAGGATTCCGGAAAGTGCAAGAGCTAAGCCTTGGGCTTATGTTCAAAAGGTACGTTTTTTAGTCTTGGCTTCGTAGAATAACATATAGAACTGGGTTATATACAACAGTAGGGGGTAAATAACATAAAAGAGGTGACAGCAATGCAGTAAGGTGAAAATATACTAGAGCACAATGAAGACTTTGACTTTTGAGAAAGGTTTTAATGATTATTATCTCGCATGATGCTCTAAGATATTTTTCATGTCTGATAACAACAATACCATAGTTGTGATAATTTTTTGTGAAAAAGTCAAATTTATATCCGAAATTTTTTATTTTGTCACAAAATGATTTTTGTATCTTAATTTTTTCTGAAAAATAAACATACAAGTTGTCTCTGCTTTGTGTACCATGATTTTACATTTTCAACTTGATTCTCTTGATGGTTTTAAGTACTGCAAATTAAGTTTTCACACAGCATATCTGAATAAATAAATCTTTTGCACGCTGCAAAATAAAGGTTAGGCATGCTTCACTTACAAGGCACCCTCACAAAAAAACACATCGAAGGCACAGATCTGTAAGTATAAATCCTTTTAAAGTCACTGTTTAGGTTGGTTTCTCTACTTTATTTTTGTGTGTTTTAGAGTGCTTCTCGTATTTGTCTTCTCTTCATTTTCTGTTTGCAGAGTAGCTGTTATATACATTTTTGTATCACTTCAAGCAGATTCTACAGAGCAGTAGATCTCAAATATTCTTCAAAGAGCGGGAATAACTTTAAATATTAATTCTGTTCTATGTACCATGATAGAAATACCAGTGTAATCAGGTGGTTCTTTTAAATTCATAACTTAACAAAACTATCTTTAACCTCAAAAAAGACCTCACACAGCAAATAGAAAAAGTGCTTATTTGAATAAATTTCGATATAAAGTTAAATTAAAAAAACTCGTAATTAAATAATTAGGTTAGGGAAAAAGAAATGTTTATCATTATTTATTCTAATTGGACTATGACATCAAAAAACAATAATTTTGAAACATTTATTCAATCTTTCATAATCATTGTTGACATTATATGATTAATAATATATAATTTTTGATGAATGGAATTCTTATTTTTGTTATTGCTGATATTAACTTATATGTTTGGTATAATCTGATTCATTTACAAGATATAGTGGTCAATAAATGAATAACATACCTTAGCACTTTTTAGTCACTAACTGAAAAGTAAATCCAACTTGTACTGAATAAAAAAATTACTATTCAACATGCGTAACAAAGAAACAATATTATTTATTGGCTTGTAACTATATTTTCCAGTATGAATCCTCTTTGATTTGAAAGTTTAAATATATGATGGAATCGGCCGATACTTGATGAAAATCCCTAACTAACGTATTCTAAAAACACGCCCGAGGAAGCCATTGTATGGTAAAACACGTGTTGCGCTTTTGTAAAACTGTTTAGTGAAAATCACACAATAAAGTGTTTTTAGAAGACGTTAAAAATTTAATTAATTTTTCATCAATTAGATCAATTCATTTATCATTTCTTCAATAGTTACTTGTACCCTTCAAAACTAATTCGTGTTTTTCATCATTTGCACAGAGAGATGACTCTAGTGGCCAAACATTCATCAAATCCAACTACATAGACCCATCTCCAATTCAAGATGAATTTCAAGGAATCAAAACAACACTTGCAGAAAACATTTACCAGAATTTACATCGCCGAAAAAGCCTGAATTCTAGCGGTACTGTTTCACGCAAAACAAGCACCGCCTCAGAATACACCCCTGAACATACACTTATAGTGAATAGATCTGCTGGCCATTCTGAACACACGATTGTCAGTTACGCAACTGAAAGTTCTATTACATCACCAGGAGATCCTCAACCTGTTCCTGAGAACTCTGTAGAGGTTCCAGAAAGTCCGCAAAAAAAATCACTTCAGGATAATTCTGATTGCATAGATGCAATGAAAACTGAGTTTAATTATAGTTTATTGCAGAAAGATGTAGGTAAACTATTTCCTGGTCAGAAAGTTAACTTGAAGGTTTTTGTAATGTCTGTTGATCAGAAAGATGAAGTTATTGATAATGAACCTGCTTCAAAAAGTGAAGAGCCTAATGAGACAGCAATAAAAGTAAAACTTGAAGATGGAGTCAATAATGACAGTATTAAGACCAATAATAGTGAACCTTTAACAGACAAATCATCAGAAACTGCTTTGAAAGTTCCACAAAGGAAAATATCAAGGTTTTTAGTGAGTCCGGTATTGTCGGGGCAATTGGACATGCCTAAAGACAAAGATTTCAATGTTGAAGGTTATCAACAGCAACTGTCGTCATTAGAGAATCTGACTGATTCAGTTCCTACTGAAAATTCTGTTGAAAATAAAACAGTGCTACCCACTATTGTTAATGATGCTGTTTCTTCAGAGCTTCCAAGAAAGATATCAGCCCCTCTTGAAGCTACGAGACATACCTTAGAATTAGAAAATAGAACTGTAGAGCAAAAAGTTAGTGTGTCTTCGATGAAAGAGGAGAGTACTAAAGAAGAACCTGCTCAAGTTTGCGGACCTGAACTCATCAACACATTAGAACAGCTTAAAATCAGTTTGGATAATTTGAAACACAGCAGTCATCCTAAGAAAGATTCTGGTGAAATGGATTCAAAAAAAGTTACATCCACAAGCGATTTGACAACAGCAAAGGGAGCATCTACAGTGCCACCTCAACAACCAGTAGCCCAGCAGCCAGGATCTCAATTCATAGCACCATCAACAATTTCAGGTGTTACTCAGCAGGCAACCTCAGTTCAGCAGGTTATTCCACCTACTCAGCAGACAGTACCCCAGCAAACAGTACCCCAGCAAACTGTATCTCAGTCTCACTCGACTTTACCACAGTCTCAACCTGTTTTACCACAATCCCAGTCTTCTATACCTCAACCAAAATTATTACCACAATCTATGCCTCAGACTCAGAATACTTTTCCACAATCTCAGCCTGTTTTATCTCAAATGCAACCCTCTTTACTTCAGCAACAACCTATTATGCCTCAGTCCCAACCTGTCATTCCCCAGTCTCAGCCTGCTATGCCTCAGTCACAGCCTATTATGCCTCAGTCTCAACCAGTTATGCCTCAATCTCAGACTGTTATGAATCAGTCGCAGCCTGTTATGAATCAGTCGCAGCCTGTTATGAATCAGTCTCAGTCTGTTATGCATCAGTCTCAGGCAGGTATCCCTCAGTCTCAGCCTGTTTTGGCTCACTCACAGCCTGTGATACCCCAGTCTCAACCTGTTTTAACCCAGTCACAGCCTGTTATGCCTCAGTCTCAGTCTCAACCTGTTTTGCCTCAGTCACATTTACCCCAGACTGTTGTACCTCAGTCTCACGTGTTGCCACAGATTCAGCCTACTTTATCACAGTCCCATAATGTTTTACCGCAAATCCAATCAGTTATGCCGCAGCCTCAGCAAATTTTGACTTCTATTTCAAGTATGTCTCAGCCTACCCATTCCCAACAAATTCCACAAAGTTCTACAATAACCCAACCTGCAGTTGCTACTAGTGTTTCCTCTATGTCCCAACAAAGTTATGTGTCAATATCTCAAGCATATGGGACACCATGTCCCTCGCAACAGATAACTATTCCTAATATTAGTGCGTCTATACAGCAAGTTGGAGTTACAAATCAGACGATGATGAGTTCATCACTACCAAGTCAACCTGCTCCTGCATCATTACCTCATACATTACCCAGCAGCTTACCGAAGCAGCCTGATACTTCGTCTTCAGTAAGTTATTAAACTTTGATAAAGCAAATTCTCCCATTTGTAATTGAGAATTACCAGGAAAGAAGTTGAAAGTTTAAAGTTGTCTCCACTCTGCCAGTACCACCCAAGGCAGATCGAATCAGGGCTATCTAGTGAAAGTAACACTTTTGTATCTATTAGTGTTAATTCTCAAATTCACCGAGAATGTTTTTTAGGACTTTTGACTTTTTTTCATCACTTAATTGTTTTTGGTTAGAAAAATGTATTTCAAAATTATTTTACTGAGAAGGCTTTTCGAGAATTCAGAATAATCTGTTCACAGGCTTCTAGTTATATCCTGCAAAATACAGTAACGTCGCCTCCACAGGCTATTGGTCAGCCAGCCTTGCATCAGCATTCAATATCTCAAACACCATCTAGTGTTCAGTCATCTTATACACCGCCAATCGCTACCCAGATTTCTCAGCAAATTGTTGGACAACCGGCAACTAATCAAAACGATATGCAGACTCTCTATCAACAGCAGTCCTTTACGGGTCGTCAACCAATGTCCAGTTCCGTATCTGTGCAGAATTTATCATCCTCTATGAGTCAGAGTATGCCAAGTTTTCAGCATTCTATGTCTATGGATGAGACACTGCAGAATTATGCTGTAAAAAAGATGCCTGAAAATCTCAAGCAAATATTAGAAAGGTAGGGTGATATATTGGGATATTTGATTTCTGAAATCATTCAGGCACTAATTATGAATTGATTTCAGCAATTCTGGTAAAGTAAGTCAAGTTTCTACACCACAGAGTGATATTAAATATGATGCGCATCTTCAAACTTTACAACACAAACTCGCAGCTATTCCAATGGCAAGAACACCACAAATGAATACTGTAAGTGATTGCGTGTTATTCATGTTCTAAGCATGATTTTTGTGTAATGATTACATTGTTCATTTGAAATTGTTTCTCTACCACCTTCATTCAACCAACTTTAATAGGAAGTTTTTGGATAGAATTGATTGATACTTGATTGAAATCCATAACAATGGAATTATTTTAAGGTTTTTTGAGAAATTTGCAAAAAATTGAAAATGACAATTTGATTTTTTTTTTCAATAATATCAGAAAATGATGGAGGAAATTTTTGCTTCAAACCATAGCCACGTGTTTCGGGCTTTTGGTCCATCATCAGAATGATGCAGCCAAGTGTAAGGATGGGCAACACTTGGTTACCAAAAGATAGAAATACAAATGCACGGAGCCACCAGCAGGAGCCAACCGCACATTTATGGTTTCAGTTGATAGATCTTGTGTTTACAAGAAAACTATCAAAATCACCACGGAGGCAGCTATAGCTAGTTGCGTGACATCCGGATCCAGGAAATTATACAAATATGAAAGTTATTGAGTGTCTTAATATAGAAACAGAAGGTAATAATCGGACATAGCAGTAAAGAAAGTGGCAAACCATAGACACGTGTTTCGGGCTTTTGACCCATCATCAGTATGGTGCAGCCAAGTGTAAGGATGGGCAACCCTTGTTCGAATAGGTTTCCGCGGTCAATATTGTGATATACTGTTGTCCGGGTTGAACCGCGTCTATA
>WOGN01003342.1:1513-15378 GCA_015342105.1 Leptinotarsa texana
CGATAGTTTAAGTTTATCTATATTCAACTACTGCGATATCGTCTATGGCCCTTGTCTTGATCAAATCACATCATCGAGACTACAGAGAGTTCAGGATGCATGTATGAGATTGATTTTTGGTTTGAAATTCGGAGATCATGTATATTTTTTCATAAATCAGATCGGGTGGCTGAAAATGATTAACAGAACAGAACCGCATATGGCTAACTTCGTTCATAACCTCAGAATGAAACAGCAACCCTGAAAAAGTTGATATACAGATGCGATACACATGATTGAAGTTTCAAAAATCGTAGTGAATATTCTATCCCACGGCATATATCCAAACAGTTCTAGCGATCCTTCTCTTATCAGGCTGTTAGTATCTAGAATAATATCGAAGAAAGTATGAAAAAGATTTCTTCATTATCTTTGAAATATAGATTCAAAACATTTTTCTTGAATAAAAAATGATCTTGAAATCAACTAACAAAAAAAAAATCTTTAGAATATTTCATGTTTCAGTTAATTTTTAACAGTTTATTTTAAGCATATTAGAATTAATTTCACTTGTATGTATTTACCTATGTATTCTTGGTTGAGTGGAGTAATAGCGATATATGCTAAACTCCGCCAAGTAAAATGAAGGCCATTCATTATTACTATTATCATTATTATTATAAATAGTCAATGAAGGGTTGAGTGCCCGGGGTTGAAATCTTCTCCACACGGTTACTGTGTGCAGAACATCCCATCTCGTTCATCTACCTCCGCTACTTCGGAGCGATCCTCAACTTACTGATGGGCACTTCAGCAAGATTGACATCTGACCTTCTTTGGTCGAAAGGCAGCCTTTAGGTGCTTTTACTTTCTAATCTAATGTTTACTTTTATCCTTGTGTAATTCCTTGTGTGGAATTGGCCGCGGTGGTAGTGCGCCCAACTCACCATCGGGCGCGCTACTTCGGAGCGATTCTCAACTTACTGATGGGCACTTCAGCAAGATTGACATCTAACCTTCTTTGGTCGAAAGGCAGCCTTTAGGTGCTTTTACTTTCTAATCTAATGTTTACTTTTATCCTTGTGTAATTCCTTGTGTGGAATTGGCCGTGGTGGTAGTGCGCCCGACTCACCATCGGAAGACCGTGGGTTTAATACCCGCATCGACCAGATATTTTTCTCGAAAGAATTTATCTGGTTGAAGCTGGGATGATTCTGAGAGTTGTCGTTCATATGGGGACGACAGCTGATTAACGGAAAAACAGAAACAGACAGATCATGGCTTTTCTTTGCAAATATTTGCATGGGTTCCTCATAAACTGACCGGAGACAAGTTTTGTTTGTTACGAGCAAGTATTATTTCTCAGTGAATCTGAAAATGAATTCATCTCTGGTTAAGCAATGTTTATACTTATCGGAGCCGCGTGGTAGCAACTCTCGTGGATGGTATCTGGTTCTGCTTCGTTGGCCTTCTGTGTTTATTCCTCTCATGCTGTTTGTGTATTACAAATGGGATACTTTCCAGATCATCGCCCCATATTCTACTTTCGACCTCACATAAGCATAGAATAGCGTGATTATTACCATTATGTCTCTGAATTCTTTAGTTGTTCCTCATTATGAAGCTGAATATTCGACTAGCTGATTGAACAATTTGGCCAATATGTGAAACAAAAGTGAATTTTTGATCGAAATTAATGTCAAGAACTTTCATTTCATCAACTCGACTTATGGTATTGCTATCAATTTCATAAGTGAATGGTATTAGACTTTCGTTTCTGGAAAAAGGCAGTACATGACATTTAGCAATTTTAAAATTCAAACGATTATTGGAATACCAATCATATATCATATCTAATTTATACTGTTAGTCCAAGCAGTCTCCATAATTTTCTATCACTTTGAATGTTCAAAGTCATCGGTGTAGAACAGTTTCGAACTATTTATTATTTCAGTTAAATTATTAATGCAAAAAAAGAACAAAATATGTACACAAAAGCACCATAAATAATATGAACCTTATTAATCAAACCATCAATAGTGGTAGTTCATATCAGTGAGAATGTCAACCTTGAA
Source organism: Leptinotarsa texana (assembly GCA_015342105.1). Taxonomy (NCBI): domain Eukaryota; kingdom Metazoa; phylum Arthropoda; class Insecta; order Coleoptera; family Chrysomelidae; genus Leptinotarsa; species Leptinotarsa texana. The sequence continues at coordinate 3,568 of WOGN01003342.1, forward strand.
GTAAAAGAAAAGAATTCAATACCAACCGTATTATCTCATCAAAAACACCCGTCGTGTGATACTTCACCTTTCTGCCTAATTGACCATAAAATGCGCTTTCAGTTGGGGAAGAATGAATAGTACTTCATCATTCAATTAGGTGGAAATTTGAATCTCCCTAGGAAGTCTGGTGTTTTAATTACCTCTAGGTGGAGGAAAATTTTAAAAGCGATTAAAGTGTGGAGCTCTCGGGACAGAAAGAGTGCTCATTGAAGTTATATTTTCTTATGAAAAACAGCCATTCAGTCTTGATTATTCATTTGATGGTAGCTGTTTATGAAGAATTCCGTCGAAATGTGCACATTTCAAAAAGTTTGTGAATGTTATTTTTAAGAAAGTTTCTAAATTAATTTCGTAGGGATACAAAATTCCATTTCATCATCATCTTTCATATTCAGAGAAACTACTGAAAAAATCGTGAAACCATATTTGACGAACTCTGAATAATCTCCTGAAATCAATACGAATAAACGACTTGTTAGATATACAGGAAGATATCCGAGTAACGATTGTAAATTGGAACTCGACTACTCGAAATATGGCTAATGATGAAACATTATGGTATGAGAGTAATATGACGATTTTGAAATTTGTATAGAAGGTACGACCCTGAATAAAAATCATATATACCTACGAATTTTAATGAATTCTCTCAACAACATTCCATTAATAGCCTTGATCTGGTTGTCGAAATTTTCGAACTTCATCAAATGCTATGAGGTTGTTTTGAAAGTTGTTTTCGTTTTAGAATCATATGTTTTTGTGACTCCATATCTCAAGAAGTATTTATTTTACTGTATTTTTGTCAAATTCGAATTTTTTGCCTCCTTTCAGCTCAATAATATATAAGGTAGGTAAGTAATTTCCTGCCAATTTTCTTCTAAGATTTTGAATTGAAATAAAGCGCTGCACAAATCAAAAAATAAACCAGATATATGACAATAATGGTGTTATTGAACGCACTATTCGACGTTGGTTTGCGAAATTTCGTTCTAGGAATTTTAGCTTCGAAGAATTCTGAAGTGGTCGACCTACAGTAATTCAAATCGAGGATTCGAGTATCCTTACGAAAGCTGACACATAACAAATAATGTGTAGGTTGGCGGAAGAAGTGGGCGTCAACTCCCAGCTGTTTTTGATGGTTTGTAACGTACTTAAAAGATCAAAAAGCTCGAAAAGTGGGTGACTCATGAATCATTGACAGAAATTGTCACGTTTCGAAGTCTAGTGTTCTTTGCTTTTGCGTAACTAAAAAACTCCTTTTTTGGATGGGATCGTCACTTATAACGAAAAGTGGATTCTCTACGACAACAAGAGACGTTCAGAACAGTGGTTGAACACCGATGAGCCACCCAGGCACTTTCCATAGTTCCTGTTGCGTCAGCGGCAGTCGGCACTGGTCAACAGAAAGATCCTATCCCGCTCCATGACAACACACGTCCCCACGTTTCACAAATCACCGTTTAAAAATTAAACAAATTGAGTGATGAAGTTCTATCATACCCATCTTTTACCAAGACCTCTTGCCAACCGTCTAACTTACCAGATTGCATACGTATCCACTGATATATTATAGTTCAAAGCAGACTCATACAAATACCTACATATATATGTACTGTACTGTTGAAGAGAAGAAATGAAATTTGGTTTTTCAACTTTCTACCGATTATTTTTCGATCTATGTTCAAAATTTCCAAAGAGAGAAAAGAATATTCAACAAAATTAGACTATCAGCGTGAATGATAGTCTACTTGTATGTGACTGCTTCAACATTACTCAGAGTACTATCAATTGATGAAGGTTGAATTACACGAATCTACATTTTTATGTCACAATCTGTCATACTCGAACAATTCCACTCAAAAATTGATATTGATACATTCAAAACCAAATACATTAACATACACACCAACACTTCGAGGAAAGTATACTACGTTACTACGTATCCTCATCGTACAAGAACTTGTGATTTTGCTCTGTATCAGGTGTACTGAGATTTTTTTGTTACAGTTTTTCGATGCCAGATTTTTTATAGACTGCCCATATACATTTTTATAAAATGTAAACTTTTTTCAGATTAAAAATAAATCACTGGACTCCCTCAATGTTTCATAATTTCATCATTTCCACTGAGAAGAACGCCATCTTATGATTCAGATTGGAAAAATTATTTTTGTGTTGGAGCTTTTATATTTTGATAAGTAAAATTTGGAACCGCTGGCGGGAAATGAATCTATTGAAAACACATTTCCTCACCAGAGCAAAAATGCTTTCTCTCAACGCGTAGTTCGCTAACCAAGTTATCATCATCAGGAGATGACCGAAACTGAATCTCACAATCAACTTAGAGCCTCATATACATCAATCATCACCTTGCAATCTCATACTGTCATTTACTACCTGGCTGACACTTACATTCGCGTACAAGTGAAAATAATGTTTTCTTGGGAATGGAACCCTTTCCATTCCTAATATGAAAGGGGTTCCATTCCTGATAATCCATTCCATTCATTAATCGTTTTTGATATTTTTAAATTTTTTAACTTTTGAAGGCACCTACATATTTTCATGTACCGAACAATTTTAAACATACTTCACTTATTCTGTGGCTGTTCTCCATGGCACTGTAGAGCAACACTCGACTTTTCTGTCCTATGAAATTGGATATGTGAAACTTGTCTTTTGTTGTGAGCTTTTACAGTGCACCAACTATCATAAACCTCACAGCTTGGGAAAGAGAGTATTTAGCTCTCTACTTCCCCATCTTCATACAAAATAATATGAGAGTCTTTCAAAGATATATTCACCATTACTTACAACAGAAAATGGCAAAACTACATTTTCTTCTTTTTAGGCTAATCACGTTCCCTTCGAGTAAAAAACGATATGATACCAAAAAAATTGTAATCAAATGTAAATCCTCGACTTCTCAGAAAGATGAAGACTCAAACTATATATTCTTTCCATATCGGTTGATTTATATTCATAGAAAATTTAATATGGAAATGGCTTTCAAAATTAGTTGTACACTTCAATAAGAATTGGGCAAACCAAAAGACAAGACAATAAGAAGAAAAAGTCTGGGTTTATCGAAATAAGTTGTAATTAAATTTTAAAATGGATCGTCAATAATGCAAACAAGTACTTTCAGACAAAAACTGGAAGAAAAAGCCATTTTGAAAGGAAAACTATTTCCATATTCAATATTTCAAGAATTTGAATCAATCCTTATGGAAGAAATATGAATTTTGAGTCTTCATCTTTCTGAAAAGTCGAGGATTTTCGAAGACACTCGATAACAATTTTTCCAATATAATATCTTTCTTAACTCAAAAGGATCAAGATCAACCTCAGGAAAAGAAAATGTAGTCCCGCCATTTTCTGTTGTGAGCAAAGGTGGGAACTATCAGGGATACATCTGAAAATGCTAGTATTCTGCAAATTCTCAACTCTTAAAGGTGTTTTTTATAACTATGAATTCTATAACAGTAGTCACAAAATTCTCACGAATATTATTGCAATGAACCGAAAACATTGTTGTTTAGGTTGCAATTTCATGTAGTATATTATCATAATTTTTCCACATCTGTTTGGTATAATTTCCATAACCCCTGCAAGAGATATATTAAAACAAAAATGTTAGTCATTTATAAGAATTAAGTGCCTACTATTTTAGAATTGTAGTACATAAAAAAATTTGTTGTGGTTAGAGAATAGCTGTTTTCAAGTATTTGAGAATCGACTCATATTTGCATCTGAATTCGAAAATTTTGAAATGTATGAAGCGAAAAATGAGTATTTTGTTAGACATTCATTTGGAGCTATTTTGGTGTGAATATTGCGTGAAAATTATTATATATTTATTCAACAAACCTTGATGTACTGGCTGAGTGTAATTGAAAAATCAAGTCCATCAGCAAAACTGATGATTTTACGACTAACCTATAAAACAAATTACTCATTCATACAGTGCACGTCTAATTCAATTCCCCCTTATTGATTATTGAACCACCTGGTATATCGCAACGTAATTCGAAGGAAACGTAATTTCTGATAGGAAAATAAAAGCTTCTTTCAGATAAGGAAGTGACAATTGAATGTTTCAAAATGGCGTCTGAGTATCATTTTGAATTATTCTTCTGTATCTCGTATCAAATTTTGAAAATATGCTTATAATTCTCAAAATTTTTTTATTCAATTGGCAGCAAACAGGCTCGGAGCTAGATTTCAAGGTGGAAATATATGCTTTGAAAACATTAAATATCAAACGTATCTACGTAGTATTTTATTGTGGATTTGATTACTTTTTTCAAATTCTTCATTCATTTTCAGATCGTAGTACTGATTACAGTAATTGACAGTTGTAAAAAGTGAGGTGTTAAAATTCATTTTTTAAATCCGGAGATAAATAGTTCGTTCAGTTTACGTTTCAGTTCAGAGGCAGTGATATCCTATATGTCACAATTCAATCTGGTAGAGCAACTTTTATATGAAGTACACATATTATCAGTAATAGTATCTCTCAATTTTAGACAAGCTGGAAGAGATGTTCATCTATTAGTCTATATGTTCAATGACACATTTTTTCGGAAGCCTTATTTCGAAGTCATATGCTCAAACTTTCACATTGCCAAACGATTGGCCCTTTTTTCCTTTATGCGGAAGTCAATAAACAGAACGTACGATACTGGAGAAATACTAAGTCGCGTAATTTCATATTTTCAGAGAGAGAAATGAATACTTCTCGGTATGGTCGAAAATTTTGGGCAATCACGTTATTAGACCGATTTTCATCAGGTAAACTGGACATAATGAGGGAAACTGTATTGACCACTCTGGAAGAGTTTAGTACCTCCCATTTTTATTACGTGGTTAGAGAGAAGAGATGGGTCACAGGTAAGGTATAGAATGCCCATGACGGTCTCCAGATCTCACAGTTCTGAATGTTTTTCATTGTAGATATCTGAAATCAAAAATTCTCATTACCAAACAATCGAAGATTTGACACGCAATGAAAGAAACATGTGGAGGACTCTTATCAATATCAGAGAAATTTTTCATAGCATAGGAATATATGCAGTAGTACGTTAAAAGGGAGGATCTCGTCAATTCTCAGCTCGCACAATATTTTGTTTATTTTTTTCCGTAGTGGGCGACAGCTGGTTAACGGAAAAACAATTTTTGAACATATTTCAAACATATTTTTTATGGCACCACATTGTGAAGATTTGGAAGGAGTAAATTTTGAACTCTCAATAGAATAATCGTGGGGGTTACATGAAAGTGTATTCATTCAAAAAGGCAGTGATTATTTTTTTACCAAACTTATTTTTTTGGGAGCAATATTCAAATTTTTGGTTGGAAATGACGAAATATCACTTTTCAAACATCAATATTTCGAAAGCAGTTGAATTTAGGAGTGAATGGCTGAGAATCATAAGAAAATGTTTTTTCGTCTCCTATTCGAATCCTCCAAATCTATTTTTCGTATACCAGGAGGTGGTTCGAAAATGAATAGGGATCAAAGGACTTTAGACGAACATTGTTCTTATAAAGTCCCATGTACAAAAGCTAGTACTTTTCGATATGTTACTTGTGATTGATAATTCACTAACCCACATAATCTATAGATAACAATTTTTATTTCCAAATAGTATTTACCAAGGGATCAATTCATTCCATATAAAATCAAAGAAATCTATTAATCAGAAGAGCAACTATAGTAAATTTCATTATAATTACATACATGCAGATTATATTGGAGTCGATAATAATTATTTGGGTGCCATTAATCAGAATGATAGTCCACAACAGACAACAGTAGAATTCTGTCATATTTTGGAAATGACAACAGCATATTTTATGCCTTTTACAAAGTATGAAACTTTCACTTATACAAAATGGTTCAGCAAAGAATTGATGTAGTTGTTTGGACAAATGAGCTGAAAATATTCAGCTATATCAAATATTCTTCAGGTTAGAAAATCACTCAGTTATGGAAAGTATAAAGCCGAAATACATTTGGAAATATATCAGCAGAAAATTCATTGAATGACGTATTTTTTTCTATGTAGTATAATGTTGCAATAGTGTACGAAAAGTCAGTAGAGAAAGCTGAAAATATTCCACAAAATAGCAAGGATTCTTCTTCAGCTGAATATAAAATATTTTCATTATCCAATAGTGTGGAAGGGCATCACTTCGATTTTCAAAGATATTCGGTATTTGGAAAAATGAAATTCAATTCAAAAATTTTTTCTTGGTTTCCAAAAAACTAATATGAAACAAATGATCCGGCTAAAATATACTACTCAAAAGGGTTGATGCAAATCAGACATGAGCATTGTCATTTCATTTTTCTCATATGACGAGCATATAATTGTTTACGTTCGTTATTCTTCACTAATGATATATATGTTTTCAATGTTATGATGAAGGAATTTTATTTTCCTATTTCGAAATTTCATGAAAAATATCAGAAATGTCAGTAACAGGAGCCTTGTTGAATTTCACGAATTGTGAATCAGTTTTCATCAGAATTCAGATAATTTTTCGCAGTAAGGCAGATAATATTTTGGAGTGTCGAATTAATGAAAAACTTTTTCGTAACGAATATGGTTTTCCAGGATGAACGCAAATTCTGTTAACAACACGCCTCTCCACATAATCCTCCTTCAACTCGTATTAAGACTGGAAAGTGTGTCTTTACATAAATAAGTTTGTTATTTTCGAATAGGAAGATGTGTTTGCAATGGGATTGCAAATCGAATTAATGGATTTTTCAATAATGCAGTTAGATTGGAGATTACGAATTTATTCGATGTTGTTTAAATTAATCACATATATTTTTTGTATGGTTTCCATTCAACATGATGTGATAATAATTTCGAAAATTGGTATGAAGAAGTTTGAAATATATGCTATACTTATGGCTTCACAGACAACAAAAGAGGATGAGCTCTGATTTTGAATATGGCTGTTCATATTTTGAAGGAAAGGAATGAAGTGTTACTCAAATATGTATTTTCATCAAGTATTTGTCAATTTCCTCACATATAGAAATTGTTATGATGAAAATATATTTTTGAAAGCACGTCACAAGAAACTACTCAAAATTATTTTTCAAGTAGGCATAAATTTAAAGTTTATTTTCTCATGGTACTGCAAATATAAAATTATGTACAAGTGATGAATATTGAAAATTTATATACAGAACGTAGTTAGAAAATTAAATAATTTTATACAGGTGTGAAAAAAATTAGATGAAAAACATCTGTTCAAAATCTGTTTTTCCGTTAATCAGCTGCCGCCCCCATACGAACGACAACTTTCAGAAGTTGAGAAACTTGTGCGAGCTGAAGACTAACGAGGTCTTACCTTTTAACGTGTGATTCCTAACACGGAAGGAAGAGAAGAAAATAGAACAGTTTTTGGAATCAAGAGTTTTTGAGAATATAGAAAGATATACAAGGTATTTAGGTTTTACGAATTAATGAACTCAGAAACATGTTAAAGCTGATAGTTAACGATGAATATACCGTATTGAACTATAACAGAATCAATAGCGGGTATCAAATGTAAATTTTGTCACAAGTGAAATCAAAAAAGAATGTGTCAACTCAGAGCGATTGAAAACCTAAAAGTTTCAATAATTATTTGCAATACGAATTGATGGAAAATATGTTGTAGATGCCAATGAATAATGCATATACGTTGAGAGAGTTGTGGTAAATTGAAATATTCTTATGCATACTGAGTCTCTGATAATCTTGGAAATTATACGGTTGTATGAGAAAAAATATTAGAACAGGTAGAGAACGTTAGATATATTAAAAATTGGAAAAACTTTGTTGTCTTCAGAGTGCTTGAGTATTTTGGAAATTATTGAAAATGATTGCTGACAAAAAATAATGAACATACGACGTTTGAAAGTTTATTGTAGCGGCATGAAAATTCTTTGCAATTTTGATGTAAAGAATACTTCTCCATTGGCAATTCAGGATATTATGTTCACAGTATTTATCACCTCATATATTACTGATTACTGTGGTTGATTAACATATTCATGAACAAATTGAATAGATCAACATTGTTCGGCAGCCAAGCTGTGTATGACAAAGCCGTGAAAAAACTATCAGCCTGGATTCACAGCAAAAGAAATCAGCTGTGAAGGCACCAAAATCTTCGGTACGGGACCAAATCAGAAAATTGCTGAATGAAAAACACAAACAGAATTGTAAAAATACACCTGAGAACGCTAACGGAAAAACCTTCATGAAGCGACCGTCTAAGGAAATAACTGAAATTATGGTTCAACGTAACAGGGATCGTCTCAGGAATAATTTAAGGGTTTTCATTGAAAATAACCATTTAGATAACATTTCAACAAAAAAGGACTATATTATAACATAACTGGAAAAAATGCATAAAAGGGTAAGAACATTACGATATATTTCATGCAGATGTTGGGTACTGTATCACAGTAGGCAGCAATTCATTTGACATCCCAATTTCATTCTGGACAAAACACAAGCACTACAGAAAAATCCTCAAGGCGTTCTAAGAGCGGTGCCTATGTGTATTCAGAAGAATATGATGAATGTCCTGAACAGAACCTTCACAAACTGGTATGGAAAAAATGAGACCGAAACTCAAATTAGCTTATGAGGTAGCAGTAATTTCTGGAGACTTGAAAAACAACTACTCAGACGAAGTACCAAAGAATCATGTCGGTTGCAATATCATGTCAATTATCGGCTCAATTCTTACGTATATCCATGAAAGATATTGAACAATTATCTAAGTGAGGGCGATAACATCTTTTCTCACGAAGACACCATATATGAAATCGACAAAAGTCTCAGTTCTTCAATATCAAAGCCAAACTTTGACATCGACCACCAAACAAGATTAGACCCGTGTTTCACGGGTCTTTGGCGGACAAGTCTTGAAAAATGTTTTTCAACACTTTCATTCGTAATTAATGTTGTTACGGCAGGTTTATCCTAAAATGACTCAACTTAATTGAGTACCTTGGATTTATTTACCTATGACAATGTGGATACGCTAATTAAAAAAGTAGTGAGTGAACTAGATTGATTTGATCATTTAGCAGATTACATCCGCAATGCTTATGATTACGAATTTCTAAGGATACCAAATAAATAGGTTTCTAACGTTTAGTGCAGAGTTTCCATATCGTTTAGATTTGGGAACGTGTGGTTTCATTTCAAGGAATAGTTTAAAAACGTCGAATCATTTTTATATAATCTGAAGGACCTATTGTTTTCAACATACCGTATCGAGAAATTTTATCCACATTGTCCCACATAAACAGTGTTACACTCCGGACACTCGATCTTATGAACTTCATATTTCTTCATCTTGTCCACTTTATCATTGACATCGAAGTTGAAATTAGATAACCCAGTGTTATTTTTTAAATTTTTTTCAAACCCGTAATTATCTCTGTCCTTTTAACAAAGTATGTTAGAGTTACAAGTCTCTCAATTTCTGGTTATTTGATCTGAAGGCATATTGAACTGTAAGTAAATTCGAGGCTTTTTGTGATCAACTTCTGGATTGTGTTTGCATTGAAACCATCATTATGTCCTATCTGCAACATTATCTTATTTACCCTATCTAGATTGTTAGCGGATGAAGGTAGCGAGAACAATCTGTAAACATTGAATTGTAGGTTATACTTGAACGAGGAATACATATTCAGAGAATTGACTCAGTCAGTCATGAAAATCTCACTGTTATCAAGAAATACCTAATGAGACATAGTCAAAATGAACCAAAAATTCCCTTTCAGTTACCAAACTCATTTTTACTGAATTAAGGAAACGAAGAATTACCTATATGAACCCCTCTTGCTTTAAACTACATGACCTTATGAAAAAACCACAAAGAAGATAACGCCATAAGTCCGGTAGTTTTGAATATAAACAGCCCGGTAAGACCAATTTCGTCCCACGTCCCACTGACTTTAGTGGAAAAAATTAGTAACCAAAGCACGACACATAATTCAATTTTAGTTTCATTCGATGTGAAGACATAACATACATCAAATGTAAGCTTCTCATTTTAGACATATTAGATCAAGCCAAAGTAGACTATAACAGTTCTTTTGAAATTCCGGCAGCTTTCGATGTATACCACAATTAGAGTTACTCACAGTTCAACTACAAATTTTATAAACAGAATTCAGCTTCACAAATGGGTTCACACCTTAGTCCACTTTCAGCAGACATATTTATAAAGACCTTGTAGACCACTTTGGTAAATTTTGAGCTGGGTAAAAAACATATTCATTTTATAGTACAGATATGTAGACGATATTCATGCCTGTTTCAAAAATGATACAAGACGGCTAAATTAATTTATGACATTCTTGAATAATCTTAATAGAATGTCAAAAGAACAGGGACAATTGCGGGTTTTTCCAGAAAAACAATGTGGAAATGACATTCAGACCACATGCCAGGTTATCTCATTTCCTTTTTCATGTCAAAGATAATGTGGAGAAGATGGAGAAATGTGGAGTTCATAAGCTCAAGTGTCCGAAATGTAAGAGTGTTTATGTGGGACAATGTGGTCAAAATTTCTCAAAACGTTATGCTGAACATGAAAGGTTCTTCAGACCAGTTGAAAATGATTCGACGTTTTTAAACTATTCCTTGAAACCTTCCATTATGCCTGCAAAGGTTGGAAATCTATTATCTGGAATTAATGAAATTATTGAGCATAAGCATTGAGGATGTAATCTGATTAATGATCAAATCGATCTAGTTCACTCACTAGTTTTCAAATTAGCGTATTCATATTGTCCCAGGTAAATAAATCTCAAGTATTCAATAAAGTTTAGAATCTCTGTCATTATCAAAGTAGATATGTAAGGGCTAATATTAGGAGTTATTTTCAGTTCATTGTAATTGTTCGAAAATATTCTTATTGAACGAAACTGTAGTAACAACATTAGTTACTATTTGAAGTATATTACTGGAGTTTTTTCCCAACACCAAATCTTTATTTTTACACCTCGAAACGTGTTTCGATTACCAAGTGATCATCTTCAAAAGGAAGATAAAACTAGAAACTTCTCAAAACGAAAGCTATGTATGCTATTCAGGTACATCATACAGGTAATCCATGCAAGAATGCCACCCATACAAGTGTACCACCCTGAATTAATTTTACAATTGGCCTTTCTATTATTTTACAATATGTCATATTTTCAGGGAACGAGGTATGAAGGTGGTTTTTAAAACGAGTCATACACTGCAGAGCTTTTTGGGAAGTCTTAAGGACAAATTCGAGAATGCGGAAAAGTCTGGAATTTACGAAATTGAATTTAAGGACTGCGATGCAAAATATTATGGACAGACAAAAATATCTGGAGATAGTGAGATATAAGGGACACATAGCACACTTAAAATATGGAAGACCTGAAAAATCAGCAGTCACCCATCATATTTTGCAATAAAACCATTCCATAGACTTCAGTTCTTCAAGATTAGTTAGATAAGTTAACAACAACAGGCAACTATAGTCTATTTCAAAAGAGTGTAGAGTAATAAAATCTCATTAAGTATTCAAAAGCGCTACAGGGTGTTCCGTCAATAAATTCTGTCACTTCCCTAGTCCGCATTGCAAAATTATGTCGTTTCATAAAGAGCAGGTAGGTATCACCCTGTTTTAAGGGATTTGTCCATTGTTATCGACGGATAAATACTGAGCCAGAGGCGCGCTAGTGGGATAATTGCCAAA
>WOGN01003343.1:0-18437 GCA_015342105.1 Leptinotarsa texana
CAATTGATTTTTATTGTTGTTTTCAATTTATTTTTATCGTTGTTTCAATAAAAACATTTATTAATTGAAAGTAATATTTGAGCATTTGATGATTTAAGGATTCTGAGAAAAAATGTAGTCAGAATGTAATAATATATATGGTACATATTGAAATAAATAATAAAAATAATGAATATTCCATGATATAAATGAGTTATTAATATAAAGAAGGAACCAGAAAGGACCCAATACCGGTTTTTGTGGTACTCTATTTGTAAAAGTCATTGATTTACTGGAAGTCTCGCCAATGCGAACTCTTTGGTCACGATTTGGTAAATAACTCTCCGAAAGTTTACTAATGTTACCTATGCCGTTGTTTTCCAATTCTTTTAGTGACTTTTTATAGCTCACAGTATCAAAGGCTTCAGAGAAGTCAACAAATATACAAAGCGTTGGTGTTTGTATATAATGAATTAAACACATAGGTTGTAAGTTGGCCAATTGTATCATTCGTTGATTTTTCCTCTCTGTAGGCGTATAGATAATCACAAACTGGAACGAATTTTTACAAAATCTAGACCTCCTAATCTGATAATTTTTCCTGAAATTCTACAATGTTGTAAATGAAGAAGAGTGGTGTATACTCCTACATTCATGATTTATCTACATTTTCAATTAATGGCTTCACGACTCTAACCTTCAGCGCTTTTAGAAAGTAACCTCTATCAAAACAGCAGCGGAACAAGTAGGTCAAGGGAATTTTCATCTCATCGGATATATTTTTCAAAGTTTCTGATGGTAAATTATCATACTCAGGTGATTATTTTTGTTTCAAACACATGATAATTAATTTGACTTCACTACTGTTTGTTGGATATAGGTACATTGAATTTCCTTGAATATTGTTATTGACACTGTTATTTTCAATTCGAATATTGGATGGTAAGAAGAACAAGCTACTTTAGGTTTAACATTGAACAATGATCATAATACATTTGGAAATTGTTTAGTTTGACTGCCTCATCAATTTTTTATGAATGATACCGAATTAACACTACTTTTATTCTTGTGTGTGAAAAATAAACATTTCAACAATTTCATGAGATGTAAGCAATTCATTATAAAAACATTCTGAAAACGAATTCATTGATGTTGTGATTTGTGTGATATATTGCTACATTGCAGCTAGTTTATAAATAGGAGATGGAGTTGAAATTCAAAACAGAATCAATCAACACGTGTCACATTTTGAGTCAGACATCTGGGTTATTTCACGTCCTAATAATAAAAATAATTTTTTCAACATTGATAGATTATCAACGGAATAGAATGAATATGTCAAGGGAATTGTTGAATTTGCCAAAAAATATCACTGAGTTGACTTAAATTGAGGTACAGATTTATGAAATTTAGCAATAACACCTCTCTTTGATGATTTTGCATACAGCCTCCGCCTTCGAAAATTCATTGCAAGTTATAACCTGCCATTGTAAGAATTTTCCACGGAAGCTTTCAATATCCATCTAAAAATAATCAGAAAATTTGGTTGATTTTCCACCTCGGTATCAGTATCTGTATGACAACATATCTTAGTATATGTATTGATTTTCAACTAGGAGTTCCACAAGGTTCGATTCTAGAACAACTGCTTTTTTAATTTTTCTTCAATGACCTCGCACATGCGTACTGAAATTATGGTTTGATACCTGGATGAAATATAGCTTGAAAAGCTTGAACACCAGCTGAAGCTGCAATTATTTTCATAGTCTGTTGCAATTAATAATAAAATCTTCTCAAATACAAACAAAATCATAATAGCTCTTTCCTTTGGAAAAAATTATAATTTTATCTAATGTTTGTGTTAATAATGAGAAACCCTCAGAATCTACAACTTGGGTCTATCATAATTCCAACCGAAAAACTTTGAGAATAGAAGTCAAACAGTAAAACATGTTTTTGAAACTAACAGAAGTGTTTTAAAAAAAGAATATAATAGTAATAATAATAATAATAATAATAAGATGAGACACTTGGCTGTCATTCTTGGCTCACTGCGTTTGCTCAGGGCACATGATTCACGAACACAATGAACACTTATCTCACAGTGTGGAGAGTGGTCATTGGTTGATAATGCTGGTGCGCCCTCTCGAATGTATCAGGGCTTCGGGGGATAGGGCCTGACCAGCTCACACTACAGGGATAATAATAAAAATAATAATAATGGTAACCTCTCTATGGCCTGGATTGATTACGGTAAGGCATTTGATACAATTTCGCATGAGCTCATCTTGCTATTGCTCAGATGCCTTGCGGTAGCCGACAACATTCTGCATTCTATTCTGCATCTCACTATTGCCATTATCCGTTGCGCTCAGAAATACTTGAGGGTATAACTGTGGCACCCCAGGAAACTGGAGGTACAAGGTCACCCATCTGTTTTATACGGATGATCTTAAGCTTTATGCCTCTGGAGAGAAGGATTTCCATCAGTCCTAGAGGGTGGTGGAAGAGTACATGCATGCTATCGGTATGAAATTCGGGATAGATAAATGTGCAATGATTCATCTCAAAAGAGGACGATGCGGGGACTACGGAGAGGATGTGCAGCTCGTAGATTGAAGCATCCTACACCATCTGGATGCCGAAGAGACGTATACTTACCTCGGGGTGGAACGCCACTCACAAGAGGTAACTGCAAAGAAAACCTCTCTCTGCGGCAAGTATCAGCACAAACTTCGTCAGATCTGGTCACCGGAACTGACGGGGAAAAACAAAGTTGCTGCAACAAATATGCTTGCCGTTCCAATCTTACTCTACTCGTTTAGAGTAGTGAAGTGGAGTCGGGAGGAGCTGTATCAACTCGACGTAAAGACCCAAAAAATAATGCATTTCTATAGGAGTTTGTATCCCAAATCGTCCATTTCGCGGTTGTACTTCCCCCGACAACAGGGAGGCCGTGGACTTTTGTGTTTGGAGTGTCTTCATGACAGAATGGTACTGGATACAGCCTGTAAAGTCGTCAGGAGTTCGGATCCCCTTCTCTGCATGGTCCGTGACCATGAGAGAGCAGGAATTGGAGNAAAGTCGTCAGGAGTTCGGATCCCCTTCTCTGCATGATCCGTGACCATGAGAGAGCAGGAATTGGAGCATTTCTCCTTAGGGCGGTTGCCCGAGCAGTTGATAAACTCGGTATAGTTTTCGACTCTGAACTAGGTGACTACAACGGTGTCACCGAGTTGGAATCCGTTCAGCAAAAAGCTCAGATAAAAGTCGCAGAGATCACCGTACGTTGCGGAGACACAAGGATAAGCCAATGCATGGGGTCTTTCTTAATACCATTGGAGACCTTGGCTTATAAAAGCGCCTGATGATGGGTATAGAGGTTCCTGACACAAAGTGCAGAGCCTGCCGCGAGGCGCCCGAAACTCTAATGCATTTGCTATCAGAATGCGATCTCGGCCTATAGCCATAAACATAACGCGGCCTCAAGAATGCTATATTACCATCTACAGCACTCTTACGGTATTGTCAAGACACCGATGTTGCCCTACGCTCTGGGGGATATTGAATATGTTGCGGGGAACGAGAAGTGCCGAATTTATTGGAACTATTTGTTCCCCACCCTCAGGCTCATACAGGTTAATAAGCCTGATGTAGTCCTTTTCGACCATTAGACCAAAACAATATTTGTCGTGGAGTTTTCAGCTCCTGGCGAGACGAATATCGTCAGAAGAGAGGAGGAAAAACGGAAAAAATATCGAGATTTTCTCTTCGAACTCCGCAGACTCTATCCAGATCACTGGCTATCATTCTTGGCTCACTGCGCTTGCTCAGGGCACATGATTCTTGGGCCTGACCAGTGCACACTACGGAGAAAAAAAAATAATAAATCGTCTCCATTCATCTTTGAGCACATATGTAAAGAGATAACAATAATAAGTATTCAACAAAGATAAAGTGGCGAAGTGTCACCTGTGGGTGTTTTTCAACTTAACCATGAAAATATAATATCAATTTACAATTTTCTTGATTGTCTTAGCTATAATAACTACGATGAGTATAATTCTATTACATTGTAGAATAATATTGCTGTCTGAGATTTATCAAATTAATGAGTACCTTAAATTCATAAAGTGATTGACTGGTCATTATCCGTTCTGTAGATGCAGAGTTCGACATTTGTTAATCATATTGAGCTGATAATAGGGATTTCTACTTTTTTTTGAAGTTCACAAAGTAAATGTACTGTGATCATGTGGAAGTTCATTACAGAACTTACAGGCATTGTACGTGAAAGATCGCTGAAAAATGATGGTTTTTTGTTTGTACATTGCCAGTAACCCCAAGTATTTCAATATTATTCAACAGAATCACCTGATTATTCAGTCATATAGCATTTTCGGGTCCACTGTATAATATGGTCAAACGAAACCACTTCCCGTATTTCTATAAAACCACACGGAACTAATATCGTGTGACCCCAACCAATTACGCTGACAAGTTACGACTTAACAATTCGGCGAGCGTTTGCCCCACTCATAACAATAATATATAGCCGATTACTTTTTGATTTATAATTGGGGAGTACGACATTATCGTCTATGTTGAAACCGAAAGACGATGAGAATTTTAACAAGAATTGGGGGCTTTGAGACTCAAATAAGTATGAACGTTTTCGTTTGTTTGAGCTATCACTTCAATTACTCTCATCAGCAACGAGTAGGTTCTTCCCCCTTCAATTTGAGCGTTGGTTGATTGAAGTGATTCGAAATGAGACTTCTTTTCATGAAGATGCACATGTACTACAGAAATATTACTAAGCCTTTTGGAGAGTGATGTCTATGATGATATCGCATAATACTGGTGAGGAAAAACGTCGCTGGTCTTCTCGAATAGTTCTAATAAGGAGAGCATAAAATTAGAACTTGACTTTCTCTGATTTGCTATCTCTGACTACCAACCAACTCATCAGATTATTACTTCTTTATTTTTTCAATTTAATCGATTCTCCTTTCTCAAGTTTCAAATCTGTTGATTCTTTCAGACAAAAAGTTCGAACTTCTGAAACGGTAAATGATCTGATTGAATATTTTTCGTATGCAAGAAAGATGTGCTTGGCAATGACATCAACATCTCAGAAGATACCAATTATTTGTGTTGAAGAAAAGTTCAGAAAAACTAAAATGTCAACAATTAAAAAAAAAAGCACAAAGCCTGTCAGTTTATGTGGAATTATACAATGCATTTCTTTAATGCCCCTGTTGGGTAGTAAGTGGACTGTAGATTGTGTAGTTTTCTTAGAAACGTATAATTAAATTTGTACAAGATTTCTGGATGAATATATCTAATAGACAAATCGAGTTTTTAACTGTCTTTCAGATCATGCGACACTAAACATTGTTTTTCTCCCTTTTTCACTGTTGGCAGCGACCCTTCAAGTGTCGGGTTGCATGACAGGTATAAAGTGCCATAGGCGTACGCCCAGCTAGGTTTTTGACGTTAACAGCCCCCCCTTTACTTTTTGAAAGGGTTAAGTCAAAAAATTTGGGATAATGGAATTAATGTACGAATACTTCATTGAATTGACTGATGAAACTTTCAAGATGGCCACTGGGCACGATCTGGGGAAAAATAAATGGAAAGGGGATCTTGTGACAGTACTTTTTAAAGCTCCTGACAAATGATTCACAACCCTAGAATATGATGTCGATATCTTCGACTACTACAAAATGGCGGAACTTTTAATAATTGCCTGAATACATCATATTCAACTACATAATATGAGGTAATAAGCTTGAGGTCAGTTCAGAAGATACTTGAAATGGATACCTTGAACTTTGACATATAAACAGCCTACCCGATATTTCACGCCGAACATTATCGAACACAGTAACGTCAATATCTCTACAAATATTCATTATTCTCTGACGTATATCCAATATTGAAGCAGGTTCAGTTTCGTACACCTTTTGCATCAAATAGCCCCATAAAAAAAGTCCAAAGGTGTCAAATCTGGCTAGCGAGCTGACCATTCTGTGGGACATCTACGGCCAATCAAACGACCGGGAAAAGTAGTATCCAAATAGTTTATCACTTGTCTGGAGTAATATGGTGGTGCTTCATCTTGTTGGAATACAACATCCATATCGAATTCATTAGGATTCGTTTCGACGATTTCAATGATGAGAGGGTCATATTCAGCATATTCAACCACAGTTCTCCTGTTAAATTTTGATCAATAAATAGAGGTCCTACAATATGGTTTCCCAATATTCCTGCTCGAACGTTATTTTTTTCTGGATATTGGGTATGTGTTTCCAGGAATACGTAAGGGTTGGTGTCACTCCAATAACGGCAATTTTGTTTGTTAACATTGTCGTTTGAGAAAAAATATACATTCCTCACTAAAACAAATATTGTTGAGATAGATAGGATTCCTTGCAATGGTTTCCGTCATGATTTCGCAGAGTTCTTTTCTTCGATCAGGGTCACCTTCAGTTATTTGGTGTACCATTTCAATTTTGTATGGATGATACCCATTTCTCGTCAAATGTCTCCACACAGCAGAAGAAGACACCTCACAAACATTCGCGACGTAATAAGTAGACCGTTCAGGATTTACTACCATTTCACCAATTATTTGCACTTGTTCTTCTGGAATGGACGGATACCTGGATGCTTTTTGTTATGTACACTACCATGTGAATTTGGATACAAGTTCCCTCAAATATTTTCTACAGATAGGACGATTCGGAAAAGGTTCATTGAAAATCCTTTCGGTCTCGTGAAAGTTGCGCGTCGCACCGTAAGAAAAATCTCGATGGACGAGAATTAACCATTTTAGAGATTCTTGACGTGGTACCTTTTCACTAGTAAAACTGAAAACTATATCAGAATATTCCACATTTAAATTTTTTGAGTTGACCTATTCAAAAAATAAAATGGGGGGCAATAAAGAAATTCATTGTATAATTGTAATTGTTGTTAACATTCTCCATTTCATTCTGTTCAACATTTGGGAAGAAATGGATTTTAGTGCTCATTGCATCAAAAATCAAAATAAACATTGATCTAATTACTAGTTGTTTATCTTACTTGTTTATGAAACCCAAAATGAGAAGGATACTCTCCGTTCTTCCTCTATTGGATGTGCTGGTTCATTAGCAATACTGGATCTTACTTAATTGAGTCAACCTTTGAATTCATTCCTGAAATTGTCAACAAAACATTGTTTCCTTTGAAAGATTATTTCGATAATTTCCTGAGAGTGTTTTTGAAATAAACATCAGTGACATAGGGTGTTCACGAGACTTTGACTGGGATTCATACCTGAATATTCAAATATTTCGTTTAATGATAATCGCTATTGCGAGATAATGATTTGATTCAGTAACTAAAAAAAAATACCATCTCATGCAAACAACTTTTTTAATTTGAGGTTTCTATGCTCATGGTTTTTTTTGCTAACCGTTTTTCAATAATTATACTATTATAATTGGACATATTGAAGTCAGTACCAAAAAGTAATGAGAAATAAAATGAAAATATTATTCAAGAGAAGGATAATTGAATAATGAAATACCATCATCATAATAATTATCATATGGATTATATTATGCACTTTCTGAAATACCAGTTATACGAGTTTTTGCCGTGGCCCATAGATTTGTATGCTTGACGTTTCATCTATTACTGCAGTAGACGTTATCAAAGTCAATGTGGTAACGGTTGCAATGTCCGGGATTTTCCGAACGCATGTACTTACTACAACTGGCACACTAATGAAAAATAGAAATCCAAGAATGATTGAACTGACTCCTGATTACAAAATGAAGAAATCAGGCAGGGGAACCTATGAACAAATGGTTAAGGATTAACTAAAATTGATTTGTTAAAAGGAGAATGCAAACGTTGGAGCAAATCATCGAGTGATTGGGAAATATTCAATGAGATATCGAACAAACAAGTGGGCACTACGAACTATTTATCACTTCATAGATTTCAGTGTCGCTGCAAGTTGGCTGTAGTATAGGTCTGATGCAAGATGTCGAGGTTTTTCAAAAAAATAGATCAAAGATTATTAAAATTCAAATTTTGCAGTAGCTGAACAACTCATGGAGTAGTTTCCAGCAAAGAAAATATTGATAGTGATAGTGATGATCAGGAGAATGAAATTCCATGCAATCGGCTCAGAAAACCTTCAGTTATTCCCTACAGAGGATTCGTTATAGCTAATGCTAAAAATCTTCCGGTTTTTCATAATGAGGAACAAAAAAAATCTATCCAAGTGTAGAAACCTTGAATGCAAAAAATTACCATTCATTCCTTGTTCTGCTTGCAAGATATTCCTTTGCGTTGATAAAGAGAGGAGTTGCTTCTTTGATTTTCATAAAAAATAATAAAATATGATTTTTGATTTTGTTGTCATATGAGGAAAATTTTCAATACAGGAATTTGAACCGATATTATATAAATATATTTTTAATAGGTAGTATTATAGCCCAAAGGCATCAGATGTGATAACTGTTTTTTTTTTCGAAAAAACATGAAAATACAAATATTAAATATACCAGAGCCGTCAATGATATATGTACCATAATCATGAAAATGCAGTGACGTCTTTGAAAATCAACTGTTTTATATGCTTGGGTCCGAAGAGGCTATGGGGTTCACAGCTGACCTTGACTGATACTTTTTGTTAGCCTAGATATTGGTTTCACGTCGTGTTTCTCTAAGATTCTTCCAATCCAGTCGGTAACATTTTCAATATAAGGAAAGAAAGCTTTTCCTTTGATCAACCTAGCTGGGGTTACTTTGACGTTCTCCTGGATCTTATGACCCACTTCCTTTGAAGGCATTCTTCAGGTGATTAAATTCCTCAGGAAGACTATAAGATGCTCTATCAACCAACGTTTTGATTGCCCTTCTCTCCTGTTGTGACTGGTGGTTAGAGTTTCTGTTCAGGTATTTGCCGGAGTGCGTTGGTTTCCTGTACAACCCGTAGTTCAATGTACCATCTTCATGTATCCAAAAAGGCTAGAGTCCTTGGGTTTCTTGTTCCATTTTTTTATTCAAAATGGAACGAGAATCCCAAGCAACCGTAGCCATCTTGGATGTTCTTGTGAATAGATACGATATAAAATAGCAAACATCGATGTTTTCGAGTAAGACACTTGTCTTACTGCCTTTTCAGCATCAATTTGGATGACATTAAAAGATGAAGCACCCAAATTATTCATAAAATTACGACATTATGTCACGGAATATCCAAAATATACCCATGTCACCGATTGACAAACTGAAAAAAAAATCAATGTATTATATTTTGTAGCATTCCTGTACATAACACATGTTTAAATTCGATTACGAATAGTTGGAGTACAAACTAATTAGAAAAAAGTCACCTATTCTCGTGTAATCCAATTCTCATGTTGAAGTCATCATTTCAGAAGAGCTTTCTTTTCCAGTTTGTATCTGATAGTAACTTCTATTCATAGCCTATGCATCTTTTTCTACTAAAACTCTATTGCTTCCTTTCTTCTTTCAGAAGTTTTATACATTTTTTGAATGGAAATGCTATCGAATCTCACATTTATGTAGTGAAAATATAATCAAAAACAATTTCTATTTCATCCCTGCCCACTTTGCCACATGGTATGCGTCAAACTGCACAGTTTGCAAGTTTTGGAGAAACAGAACATTTCAAACATATTATTCAATTGTGCAATTTCACACAAAGATTTAAAAAAAATTAATTTTTTTGTGGAAGTGAATGTATTTTCTTCGGGGTCACTAGCAAACCTAGGAATGACCGCTTTACCTCATTTTCCTGTACTTCCTTTCTTTTAGTAAACATAACAAACAATCAAACGACAATCGTCTCTTCTATTATATTGAACAAACCCTAAGGGAAATGATCGAGACTGACCCTTGAATTACAAAAGTTGATAGCCCGGTAACAAATTCGAGTGTTTCAGTTGTTCTTTGTTCACACACCACTGAAGTGGAGAGCAAACAGGAAAAGTTTGCACATTTGTGCTGGACACAGTTGTAACGGTGCCAGATAGTTTCACAATATGTTGAATCGTGTTCTCTTAGGTGCGAAGAATTTCATTCAAGTAGAGATACAGCGTGTCCACGATAATAACGTGTTGCACTGGCATATCGGAATCCAAATATACGAAAGATTTGGTTTTCGTCATTTAGCAATACTTTAGACCGAATCTTAGTCGTCCCAGGCTGATCAATTCATATCATACTATGATATGATGGTCCGAGATTCGAATCCCACAGGGTTCGAATCTCGGACCATTCATATTTCATCAATAACATCAACGATTGCATCGATTATTATGATTTTTTTGCGGATGACTCAAAGTCATCTATCGGGGTTGGAGCTCCGCCTCATTACCCTTTTAGCTGATTATTATCGAAGAAGGACAAATGGGTTAATGACTGAGGGGATGTTGGCGGCATGTAGTTCTTAGACATCAGTACCGTCCTTCACGGGGTACCCCTACCTGGCTGGGTTGGGATGGATGAAAGATCTGTTCATTTTTTCAACCGGGTACATGAGGGCCTCATTCAACAGAGTGTCTGTCGGGTCGTCTATAGCATAATCTATAGCTTCCTTGACTAACGGATTTTCGTGAGTTTCCGCACCTTCAAAACCTCGCCGATTCCTCGACTGAATGGACTGCCGAATGGAGGGCAACTTCAAATCTCTGTGGATGGCTTCATTCCGCAAGAAGCATTTACAATCATCCGCATTAACTTGTTTTGTAATCTCTCCAGAGTGGAGATATTATACGTAGCCGCTTTTCCCAAGAAGCCTGAAGCATACGTGATGACAGACTTCAACATCGTATTGTAGATGGTGATTTTGTTCTTCAAACTCATTTTGGGTTTTCTGTTGATCAAAGGGTACAGACTAGCTATCCGACCCTCGATCTTTGACTTAACGCACATAATGTGCGGGTTCCAAGTGACCCTATGGTCTATTGAAGGCCGAGGTACTTCACCTGCGCTTGCTAGTCAATCTCCCTTCCAGTGATTCTCACTTTTCTGGCCGGAAATGATAGCAATCTTCTTATAGTTATCGCCTGAGTCTTGTTTGGGTTAACTTGAATCTTCCAATCGAGGTACCAGCGCTCGAGGTCATCCAATGCACGTTGCATGTAGACCATGCCGAGCTTTCGACCCATGGAAGATGAAAGGATAGCCGTGTCATGGCGTATAGGGATATATTCACACGCTCAGGCCTCGGAAAGTCACGGTGAGTACAGCGGCAGAGAAATCACTGCTCCCTGTGGCACTCCATCGAGGATCTCTCTGTTGTCGGTCAGAGAGCTCTCTTCTCTAACCTGAAATGTTCTGTCATTCAGGAAAGACCCAATCCACCGGATCAGGTCCCGAGGCAGGTCGAACGCGATTAATTTGTGCAGAAGGCCTTCGACATGTCTAATAGTATAATGTGCACCTTTTTATTGGTGTTTAGCTCATGGATGGTATTTTCGACCAGCCTTAGAGCCTGTAACTCAACGAAGTGTTCTCTCCTGATGCCAAATTGTTCATCAGACAGAACATTTCGGTTCTCAACTTCTTTGTTGAGCCTTTGGAGGCTCAATGTATCGCCACTATCGAAGACTGTGAATAAATAGGGTCTTACATCAATCTTCAACTATTCAAATCCAATGTGAATCGCTACTTTCCTACAGGCACCGCTCTTAGAGGGTCTCGAAGTTTTTCTTGTAGTGTTTGTATTTTATCCTGAAAGAAAGCGCTTACTATCTTCAAATTCAAATTGAACAACTTGTGCGTGGAATATCATCGACATTTTGTATTTGCTTGAAAGAACTATTGACGTCATTCTGCGTAAAGTGTCCACCACTGCTTCCTGCTTAGAGGACCACTGTGGTTTGTGGATTATTCTCATACATCTACAACTGGGAAGAGCTTCACAACAAAGAGTCTAACCTGACTGGAGACTCAAATATCACTTGCAATCAACACCAAAAATTGTCTGAGGTTTGTATGGTTTTCTGGTTTGGAACTTTTGAGAAGCAGCCTTTGCAATTCCAGCGACATGCCATGACATATTGACTCACTATATATTGATATGGATTAGCTGCTTCCATTGTCGAAAAGTTTTTGGGTGTTGGGATTGATAAAAACCTCAATTTTAAATCATATTGTGATGGACTCATACCAAAATTGCATTCTTCAGCATTCAAGCTTCGAAATCTCAGCTATATTCTCAGTTTAGATCAACTGAAAATTTTATGCAATGCTGAAGTGAAGTCGAGGTTTCGCTATGATGCCGTTTCTGGGGTTGGTCAATGAAAGCAGGTGAATTTTTTTTTTGGCTAAGAAGAATATAATCACAAGTAACCGTTTTTCAAGAAATCAGAAATACTGACTTTATCCTGTTCATACATAATGCAAATTTGAGTCTATGTTTTACAAAATGAAAGTCGATTTTCGTTAATTAGCTTTACTCATACGATTAACACTAGGCAAAAAATATTATATCAAATTCTGATAAAGGTCCTAGTGTTGTAGGTCCTCGTTTATTCAATGTTTTACCGAGTGACATAAAAGAAAGCAAAACATCGAAAACGTTGAAAACAAAAATTGAACTTTTTTTTAGAGTTGAATGCGTATTACAGCTTTAATGATTGTTTAACGTAAGTGTGTGTGTGACGTGTTCATGCTTTTTCATGTGTGCTTCTAGTTTCAGTATAGTTGTTTGTAATTTACCTTTGTAGTTGAGCTTATACTGACTATTCCTAATACAAATACTTCCAAATTTTCGAACAGGAAAATAATGGATTTGATTCGACATATTGGTATCCATTTCAAATCCCAACAAATTTATCGAAGTAAGTTTTGGTCTGTGATAGAGCGTGTATTTTGATGGGCAAGGCAAAATCGACCGCCTTGAAATATTCTGCACACTTTCACAGACAGTGACGAAGTTTCCGGCATATTTTGTGTTTAGGTGAAGTACGGGTATTGATCGATCTTTTACTGAACCAGTGGACACAATTTTTCCACCACATCGTGGATGGGAGAAACAGACTGAATAAATGACAAATGATTTTGAAAATATAGATTCAACGAAATGGCCGTTATCAATTATTAAAGTGAAACAAACGAGACATAAAACTAGTGAATGTTTGATAATTCATTAATGTATAGTGCGTAATTGTAGATAATTCTTATTTATATATTTGCGCTAGTCATTCTTCACTTTGTTTATGTTAAGTCAAGATTAGAATATCGCGCTGTTGTGGGATCTCTGTCCATTCATTAAAAAAGTTCAACGTCGTTTTTTAAATCTCATTCAGAAAATTTTTCTCTCTTGACAACATTCATATGTCATGGATATCTCTGGTATTTTTCTCCTCAGATGTTCTGGTTGATTTTGTTCTCCATGACACAGTAACCTCACCAACCGTAAATGCGATGATTTCAAAGATTTCAAGCAAAAATTGAAATTAAAACAAATTTACTATATTAGTGAACATTTCTATAATACTATTGTTCTTACGTCTTGAACAAATTCACTAATTTTTGTTTGTTAAATGCGGTCAGCTTTCATTCTAATATTGTTTGCAATCCATGTACATGTTCTTTAATGTCCCTCCACTTTTTTTGGAACGGGTCAACTCAAAAAATATAAATTGGGGATAATGAAGTCAATGCATGAATAATTCATCTTGGAAAAAAATTATTGGAATAGGTCGTCTTGTGATACATCATTTTGAAGTTTCTGACAAATACTTCACAACTCTAGAATATGAAGTCAATATCTTCACCTACTACGAAATGGCAGAATATTTAATAATTTTTTGAAAACAAACACATCAAAAACGATATTTCTAGAAATATCCCTTTTCACCTGCCATATGGCAATGTCAACAACTCGATAAGACTTTTCAAGTTATTTTTTGTTTATAAAAACGCCAAAAAATGTCAGTACGACAATAAACAGCATTGTTCAGTTCAAATATTCTCAATTTTCGGTTTCACTAGTACAAAGCTACCAGATCAACAATCTCTAAAATGGTCAAGTCTCGTTCATTGGAAGGAAAAAATGAAGCCATTTTTATTTACGGTGCATCACGTAACTTTCATGAGACCGAAAGGATTTTCAATGAACGTTTTCCGAATCATCCTACCTATCTGTAGAAAATATTTGTGGGAACTTGTATCCAAATTCTGGTCATCCGTCCATTCCGGAGGAACAGGAAGTGCAAATAATTGGTGAAATGGCGGTAAATCCTGAACAATGTACTTATTCCGTAGCGAATGTTTGTGAGGTGTCTGTCACCTTCTATTGTGTGGAGACTTTTGAAGGTGGATAGGTATCATCTATGCAAAATTAAAATGGTACACCACTTAGCTGAAGATAACTCTGATCGAATGAATTCGATATGGATATTGTATTCCGACAAGATGGAGCACCATCACATTACTCCAGACATGTAAGAAAATATTTGCATACTACTTTTCCCGGTCGTTAGATTGGCCGTCGAGGTACTACAGAACGGCCAACCCGCTTGCCAGATTTGACACCCACTTTGACAGATTGGACTTTTCTAATGCATTAACAGGTTTATGAAACTGAACCTGCTTCAATATTGGATATACGGCAGAGAATAATAATAATAAATATTTGTGGAGACTTTGACGTTACTGTGTTCAAAAATGTTTGACGAAAAATACCGGATAGGCTGTTCCTATGTCAAGAAGTTCAAGGCAACCATTTCGAGCATCTCCTGAACTGACCTCAAGCTCTTATCACCTCATATTATGTAGTTGAATCTGAATGTATTCAGGCAATTATTAAAAGTTCCGCCATTTTGTAATGGTTAAAGATATTGACTTTATATTCTAGGGTTGAAAAGTATTTGTCAAGAGCTTCAAAATGATTTTTTATCATAAGACCCCCGTTCAAAAAATAAAGGGGGAGGGGGAAATTGAAGAATTGCACTGTATATTCGTATGAACAGCTTCAGCAATCTTTCTCACCGACACTATAAGTAAGCACTCATTCTATTTAGCTCGTTGTATAATTCTAATTTCACTAAAGTCGTGGTTTTTCTGAAGATGTCTGTCGAAATATTAGGAATCTAGTGTTACAAGAGAACCCGTTTCTCGCTTGCCGCTGTAAATGATGAATTTCCGGGAGTCAGCAAAGTATCAGCATGTATCAAACCGAAATATCATTTGACGTATCCTCATCTATGTAATATAGCACGAGTAGTGAATTAAATATATCTATCTATTTATTTCACTATAATCTATAAGTTACACTAATATCTATTTGGAATTTACTTTTTCCGGTTAATATAATTTTTCTGAAACATTCGCCCCATTTAGCCTACGTTAGCAGAGGATAATGTCGAAACGTTATCTGATGAACTACAGACTGATAGAGTTGAGAAGACGACAGTGATTTTGAAGGGGATTCAACACGTCCCGAACGCTTTACTCAGAAAGATCTAAGCGATCTTATTAGAGATTTGAACCTTCCAAAGGATTTTTCCGAGTTGCTTGCCTCCAGACTAAAGAAACAGAAACTACTTCAACCAGATACCAAAATTATATACTACCGTAATAGAGAAAAAGATCTTTTGCATTTTTTCTCAGCAAGATGATATGGTTTTTTGTAACAATATTAAAGTACTGTTAGAAAAAATAGGTGTATCGGAGTATCCACCAGATCACTGGCGTCTTTTTATCGACAGTTCCAAACGAAGTTCAAAGTGTGTCTTTTTACATAATGGCAACAAATATGAAAGTATAACAATTGAGCTTTCTACAAAACTGAAAGATGATTATAAAACAATATCGCTGGTGCTGAAAAACATCAAGTATGATCAACATCAGTAAGCGATCTGTGTTGATTTTAATATGGTGAACTTTTTCCTGGGACAACAAGGTGTCTATACAAAATATCCTTGTTTCTTGTCTCTTTGGAATAGCAGGGCTAAGGACCAACATTGGAGTAGAAGAAAATGGCGTCCTAGAGATGCTTCAGTTCAAGGAGGAGCTAACGTAGTTAACGAAGCATTGGTCGACCGAGAGAAAATGATATTACCTCCGTTACATATTAAACTAGGCCCGATGATACAATTTGTAAAGGCCCTAGACCAGAATCGTCCTTGTTTTGTATACTTGTCCAGCAAATTCCCTGCACTCAGTAAAGGAAAATTGAAAGCCGGAATATTTGATGGGTCTCAGTACTACAACTCATAAAAGATTCGCATTTTACAGAATCGATGAATGAAATAAAGTGTAATGCATGGTGCTCTTTTATGAAAGATGTGGACATTTTTTTCGAAAACAGTAAATCGGAAAATTACAGGGATTCAGTGAAAGAAATGCTCAACAATTTTAACAAACACGATTGTATGAGTATTTGAGTATTAAAATTCATTCCACAGCCACTTAGACCGTTTTCATGGGAAACGCTTTCGCCAAGATATCAAAACGATGGAAGAGATGTATCAGGGGAGATGGGACACTCACATGATGGCGGATTACTGCTGGAATCTTCAAATGGGCCTTTCTTTTAAAGCCTTTGCAAGAAAATTATATAAAAGGAGGTTTTTAGGTGACGCCGAATAACAGATTTGTGTTGCGATGCTGGTTAGGATACATGGAAAGTTAAGTTTTTTGTCAGATTTGTGTGATGATTTTTGTAACTTTATTGTTTTACAATTAACATCTTACTTTTTATTCATGTTTCGTTTATTTGATGGGTAGCAGCACTACATATATGTAGGTAGTGCTACGTTAAATTACCCTATATGATAGAAATGTGATCTGTTGCCGTATTTTCTGAAAACAATCTGATGGAGCAAATCTGGTGGCAGTTTTGGATTCAGCAGACCTAACTTACCTAGAAACAGTAAAAAAAATTCCGGCAGCAAACTGTATGTTTACAAGTGTGATCTATAAATTACACTAAAATCTATTTGAAATCTACATTTTCCGGTTTATATTTTGTTTCTGAAACATTCGCCTCCTTTGGCACCTCCTGTATAAAGCCCCTTCACCTGCACCCTCTATTGATTTTCAATACCCCAATCCAATACATACGAATTTGTCTTCTGAACGCTTCCTGCTTCCCCACATCGTATGAGCTTAAAAAATAATGGCCCTCATAAAACCCTGCCTTCAAAAATTGACTGCGCTGACACACGCGTAAAAACATTATGTCGAAAATCGAATTATCGTGTTGACGGTAGGCGAGGAAAAGTGAGACCTCATTAAAATTTCCAGCCTGTTTTAGTTTGGCGTCTTTCGTTCCTGAACCTCTCTGAATTCTGGGGAGAACACTAAGTGAGAGAGGAGGTCTCTCGGTGATCAATAATGCATCACCAGTCTGAAATGTGGGAACCATTATGAGCCAGGAATGTTTCGGTGCGAGACGAGTATGAAACGTATGTTTTGCTTGGTAATTTTGGAAAGAATATGAATGGAAACAATCGGAATCGATGATGAATTTTCAATAAGGAAACGCTTGACTTATGGAAAAGAGGGACAATTTTATTAGAAACTCGTTACAACTGGTTAACTGAAAAACAAACATTAGATATGACTCCTAAGACTCACAATAAAATCCAACTTATCTGAAAAGTGATGTTGAAGCCAAGAATTTTGCTCTAGGTGGAGCACATCTGAAACTTCCAGTTTTTCATGACACATGAATCATAAAGGCTATATTTGATCGATGTCATGGGTTATTAGGCTTCGAGGACCATTGTAGTGGAGAAAACCCCACAATAAAACAAGGTCGAATCGCACAATCTCGATGGCCAGTTCACATCATCTCCATGTGAGATTCCTTGTTGTGCAGATTATCGACTGTGACATGAGCTGTCTGGTATGTAGCACCATCGTTGGTGACCAGATCATTCAATTAGACTGAAAGACGTTGATAATCATCGACCTATTAGTCTAATCAACAAGTTCAAAAACATAGAGATAAAGGTTCTAAAAATATGAGCGATAGCTCATTCGATTTGGATTTTGGTGCAGGTAAGAAATTGCAATTTTTATTAACAAAATGAGATTGGAAAAATTATATTTAGTTTTTCATTATTAACTCAAAAATATCAATATTTAAGCAATATTGAAAAGAGCTCGTTAAAGAGGAGGAAATTTTCGATAAAAAAGTTTCGACTACGAAACTATATCTCCATTATTTATAATATTAATTCGACGTTAAACATAGGGTTTCGCGCGACTGTTACGGTATGCGAAAGAGAGTTTATCAAAAGAAATAATTTTTTTATAACATAAAATGGCATTTTAAAAATTTTAAAAACATCTAGTATATTCTTGACAACTGAATGGATCGAGTCCCGTAAAAAAAGTTTCAAAGAGTTATTCAAATGTTAACTAACACATTTTTTCCCAATCTACGTTGGCATAAATAATAT
>WOGN01003344.1:0-15378 GCA_015342105.1 Leptinotarsa texana
TGGAAACTGCGCATTCATTAAAAGTATGTAATGAATCAATGAATAGCTTCTTAAATACACGATAAACCTCATTAGCGAGTCATTTCGCGTTCTTTTAAACCCGCAAACAATTCCGTCAGAACAAAGTCATTCCATTACTGGCAAGAGTGACGTTAATTAAGTCGAAAATACCACGACAAACAGGAATAATAAACTTTATAGAGAAAGATTTAAATTTCTCAGTCATTTCAAATTAATCTTTCCATTGTCTCTGTTGATGGACAAAAGAACCGAACGATTCCATAAAAAAATCAAAAGGTAATAATATTCTATTAAATCTGTTGAAATCTGTTTCTTTGTTAATGGGAATTATTTTTGGAATCGATTGATGTTAAAAAAAAATTTCTGACCCTCAGAATTGAGGGAGCAATCTATGATGCTTTAAAGATTTTTGTAAGTAATGAAAATGTTTCAAATAATACTGATTATAGTTTTGAAAAAATAGAATGTTTGCAATTTTTAGGGAAAACGATCAAATTTTGGTGACATAATATCAAAATTTGTAACAATTTTAATATTAAATAGTTCCATTTATATTAGTTTTTGTTCTGAAACATAGAAATATAAGAATTTTTCCTGGACTCTTTCGGTAGAAAGAATATGTTGATTGTAAATAGCACTACATATGAAAGAGCTATGTTATAATTTGAAACTAACAAAGTAATCATACATAGAAGTTAGTGCAAGAATATCATAAAAATGCCTACAGTTCTTAACAATGAAGCCATATGCGGTATGCTGAAGATTTTTTGATTGATGTGATGAATAAACCCACAACTCGCGTAAAATATCATGTTCTAAATTATCATCATTAGGGCAATATTGGTAGGTTATTGTTGCATTATTTCTACTTAAAGTAGTTACTTTACATTTGTTGACACATTCGAATCGTCCGCAAGCAATAACATATTGAAATTCAAATCAAATAATAATGTCCCCATATTTGAACTTTGTGGTGCTCCACTAATAGCTATATATATATATCAGGGTTGAAGCCGTTATGGTGCACCAACTGTTTTCGTTGATTGAGATGGGATTTTGAGAGTTTTACGTATTTCCAAACTAGACCCGAGCTCATAACTTTGCGAAGCAGGTTATGATTTTTCTTGTCAAATGCTTTCGAGAAATCTGCATACCCCTCAGTCAACTTTCCCATATTATCAAGTTTATCATATATGAATTGTGATAGCAGATCTAGACTTTCTAAAGTCATACTGATGAATTGAAATGCGATAATGCGATACTCTTAAGTAGATGCGGTGTTATGAGACTATTTCGAAGAATTTCGCGAAGTTGTTCAGAACTATGATAGGCCTGCAATGTATATCATTTCCTGCCTCGGACTGTTAACAGGACAACCTGTTATCCATTCTTTCGGAAATATGGAAGTCAAGGGGTGAAGCGAAGCTCGCAGGTAGTCATATCCCTCTGTAAATTCATTTTTCCCGGCTTTTAAGATTGAGATATCACTTGATAGGTTTTACTCATATATAACTCTAAATTATTAGTATTGGTATCTGTATGAACTCTGTTAACGCTTTGGAAGAAAGCCATGAAAGAAATAACGATTGACTATGGTGTACCACAGGCCTGATTTTCATCAGGTACGGTATGTAAATATAGTAAGTGAATTAAAAACAGAAAGATGGCTATAACACTAATTAGACATATTAGGAAAACAAAAGACTGCATTAAATTATCGATCAGGTATTCCTATGGACTATAGTAACACTTTTGAATTAGAAAAAATTGTTCAAAGTTTCAATCATAGTTGGCAGTTCATTAAACCGGAGGATTCCATTATAGAGTGATTTCTGAGATTTAGCTGTCCTGTGGGGGGTATTCTCAATCAATCACTATGATGACTATAAAAATTATAAACGGTTCCATAGGTTGTGAAAGTTTTAAGATTCTTCGTGACAAAGACTAAACATTTAAGAATATTCAGTGCTAGGACAGACAACAGTTTCATTCTTATGAATGCTGGTTTGCAACTTTCACGACAATCCATGTCAAAAATTAGTTCCAGAATACGTTTCTGCCCTATGAACACCCTGTTGAAATCTGAACCGCACTCCCATAATACGATATTCAAAGAAATATGTGAAACAGTCTTTGCAAGATTGATGCGCATCAGATTTTTGTGATCTACACAATTTTTCATTTATCCATTGCAAAAAAGCTTTACTGATATACTTGCAAATACCATCCATAGGTTCCAACTCAGGGATTCATAAACAATTGTTCCCAAACATCCTACTTCATGTGTTCATGTGACATATACTGCATGTCTGTCAGTTTTTCCGTTAATCAGCTATCGCCCCCATACGAACGACAACTCTCAGAAGTTGAGAAAATTGTGCGAGGTCTTAACTTTTAACATGTGATTCCTTACACGGATACTTCATCGAAAGAAAAGCCATGGTGATTGTTATATAACAAGTGGTTGATTTCTACATACTTCATTATTCTGGAAGCTTTAATTTTCTCATTCAATTTTGAGAGCGAGAATAGTAGAGAAATATGCCAATAGTTACCGATCTATTAGGCTGAGATCGATCAGCACAATTTTTTTTAAAAGAGCAATTACCAAAGCCTTCCCTAATTCCTATGGGTAGCACCTTTGTATGAGATACTGCTTCATCAAATAAACAAGTGGATCAGTTATATCATTTATTATATATTCAACTGTACATATTCATATTTCATCTATGTTTTCCATATATTTCATATTCTAATATAGGGCTGTTATCAAGGAGGTGTTGAATATGTATATTTGTACTACTGGTGCGATATAATATATGTATAATATGATGATAATTATTATGGTTATAGTAGTAAATCAGTCACAAGCCAAGAAAGATTTTTTTTGTATCCAAATTCACTTAACTAACGAAAAAAACATTCATAATGATGCTTTTGCACGTGTGTTCCGAAGAATCTCCATATATTCAACTTTTCTGCAAGCTATAGACTACAAATATAGCTCTATAATCGAAGTGCCATATCGCAAAAGACAGGGCTGACTGGAACAAGAAATACAATCGAATATCTAAAAAACTAAAGTGGTAATTATAATTCACTTCCGACACTCAGTATTTCCATATCTTGTAATCGACTCAATTAATTCAAAGCAGATGAATTCAATTAACACCTGCACCGTCACCGCCGGAATGTTTGCTTTATATATTCACCCCATCGATACCTCTTAACTCCTTCCATGTATTTGTCGCATAAGGCCAGTCGAAACCATTTGAGTTAAAAGATAAGATTAATGAAATTCATTGTCAGAAAACGTCAATTGTATCCTAAAGAGTCCGTTTAGCATTGCCCGCCTGCAACTGGTGACAGCCGATTCTTATTGGCCATGCTTTGTTTAAACAGTACTCTAAATATACTTGTCGGGCATTTCCCAGGATGGACAAACAATGTCGCATGTTACGGCTTGTCTTCTCTTGGGAGATATATTTTCTACAGAAAGTGTCAACTGAAAATTTAAGTAGACATGAAGATCTGGAGAACTTCTAGCCGTTCTTATTAATTATCTCACACAGAGGTCAAGTTCAATTCACCAGTCCTGCTCTAATGTTGTTTGTTGGAAAGTATTTGGATTATTGAAAGTGGAATGAACATATCTGAATTGAAAATGGTTGACAATGATTCGTGGTGCATTTCATTAGTTCGGACTTCCATTGTCTAATATGATATAAATTGATTTGAAATCCCTGAAAGAATATGTAAAATATTAAAAAAGTATTAGCTGAAAATTAACAATTATATTGAGCAAAAAAATACTGAATTTAGAATGAAATAAAATACAAGCAACAACCAAAAAAATCAAAAAAATTGAACTATCAACACGAGATGAAAATAAAAAAAAATAAAAATGATTAACACGAAATGAAAAATAAACATTAAAAGATTCCAAACCAAGTTACTTCCCGACGTTTCGATTGTTAGTATCGACAATCGTCTTCGAGTGATAACTGGACTTATTCTCCTGAGATCTGTTTATTTATAGGTCATTCGATTGCTTTCACCTATCCCCTCTCCTTTGTCTCCGCTTCATCGATTTTACCGGAAGCTGACCATTTTCGGTAGTTGGTCGTGTTCCTCTTGATTAAAGGTTTCCATATGCTGCGTATCTCTACGCTAGTTTGGTTAAAAGCGTTGTTGGGCAACATATATGCGCCTTCTTTGAATTTTCTCCTAAACCAGTATTCCTCCTTGTGAATGATTTCAAATTGAGTCCACTTGATGTTATGTTGGCGAGTCTAAAGTTTGCTGATTTCTCCTCGCTGTGTGTGTTTTTTATGCTCGGTAATTCAAACTTTTAATAGCCACTTATATTTCACCGATGCATGATTCTCCGCACTCGCAAGGTATCCGGTAAATACAATTCTTAGAATCGCAGTCCGCGTTTGGTGACCTGGTTTTCTTGAAGCTGTTACAAATAGAGTTCCCAGACCTGAAACAGGTTCTGATGTTATACTTTGACCCAATCCTTCTCATCCTTTCAGACAATCCTCTGATGTGGGGAAGTACAAGTACTGGTTTTGGCGGCTTCTCTTCCTTGTGGAGCTCTTGCTCTCTTCTAGCTAAAGTCTGTTCCACCATCACTTTTAAGTAACCATTCCGTTGAAGGTCATTTTTGATAATGTCTAGTTCCCATTGGCTGACCCTCATCTTGGGTAAAGAATTCGTCCTTCAGTTGGAAGTAGCAGTTTCGTACACAGCATTCTAGTAATTCCTTGATTACTTGTATCGGTAAGTGTGTTCTATCTTTCAGGTATCCAACTACCGATAACCTCCTATATATAATTTGAAGTGCTACTTCAATAGGGACGTTGGTGTAGAGGCTTTCCACGTCGTATTTTCTATCTCGTTAATAGTTCAATTTTCTTTATTTTTTTTGCTTGTTACTTGTATTTTATTTCATTCTAAGTTCAGCTTTTTTTGCTTCATATGATTTTGATTTTTCAGCTAATCCTTTTCTAATTTTTACAGACTCTTTCAGAGTTTTCAAATCATTTTATGTGATATTAGAAAATGTCCGAACTGATGAAACGAACATATCTGAAGATCACTTTAGAAACACTGAATACCTACTAGAAATGAGCTGCAAAAAATCATTAAATCTTATATGGTAAGGTAAGTTAAGATGGAAATGAACCCATATGGTAGGATAAGCTAAGTAAAAGTGTTCCCGCATCTTCAAATTAGAATTTAATATATATGAACCTATTAATTATCATGTTTGAACTTTTTTCCATGTTTGTTGGGTGGTCTACAAATTTTATGCATGGCGTTTCGCTTACAAATACGGCATAAAAACATGCAGACCACGGCCAAGAAAGGCAGAAAATAGTTTAGACACCATATAATCCAAAAGAATATGTCAATAATGCACCAAATATGGAAGAGAAGCAGGAGAATTGTTCCGCATTATCAGATGCTCCATGGTGAGCAGATTTCAACAAAGTATAAAATATATGGTCTGAAGCTTATGATTCGGGAGCTGTAAATTATTTGAGTTGAAAACGAGTACCCTGAATAACTTTCGAAACAATGATTAGCGGGAAAAATAAATAATTCTTGATTCAAAATCTGATGACTGGATAATGAGAAGAAAAAATTTCCTATAATAAATGTTCAAAAACGTTTTCACCAACTTCCATACAACGTTACAAACAAGCTTCCATTGCCGCCTTCACATGAATGAAAATCTAGGGAGTTATTTCTCTGCAATACCTCATGATATTCTTTCTCAAATTTTCTAATGTTGTTGATTTTATCTCATACACTCTGAACTTACAGAGAAATCGACAGGAGTGAGTTCCGGAGACTTTGGTGGCCCTTCTGTACAAGTTCTTCTGCCAATCCAGCGACCAGGAAAAGGATCATCCAAAAATTGTCGCACTGGAGCTGCATAATGAGGAGGTGCACCATCCTACTGCAAAATTATTTCGTTTTCGAATGAATTTATATCCTCCTCAATTGCCCTATTGGTGCACGGTATTATTCGATTCTCCAACATATCCAAATATTTATCACTACTCAAATTATCATCGACGAAAATATTCCTATGAGGCGGTCACCTGAAATTCCTGCCCAAACATTCAGTTTTTGATGTCGTTGGGTATGAACTTGACGTTATAAATGAGGATTCGTATCACTCCAATATCGACAATTTTACCGATTCACCGATTTAAAAAATGATGACATGCTCTGGGGGTTCTATAGAGAAAAAAATCTGTTTAAAAAAATTTGATTAACGGAAAGTTATATGTGAATATGTGAAAATGGGTTGACGTGTTTTTTTATTTTCCCTGTTATTCATTGTACCAAAAGGTATTCAGGGTAACTCATTCTAAATGGAATGCACTGTGTAATACAGTTATTGTTAGTGATCTTTTTTTCAGGCATAGGAGTTATCGTAATATTATGCAATTCCTTACATGAATTCATTTGAATCCATATTTTATCTTTGATTGTTATTGATACATCAATTTTTGAAATAGAGAGACAATTTCTCATTTTTGAAATACATGTATGAATATATGAAACTTTGCTTCCCTTCTCAAACTAGATAGAAAAAAAAGAAATTATGAAATGAAAGTAATCACAATAATGTCTCCATGTGAACAGACATATTGTCCAAAGTAAAATATTTACATGATCCTTTCAGTATAATGACATTTCTTAATCATAATCAGTACATTCATCAGATGCTTCAGGATATTTCGGTGAGTATATTCAAAATTAGTTTATATGTAGACGATTCCAATGATGACTTCTTGAAGTTTGGAGTCAACAATTGAGCACAATTCTGAAAAACTGGTAAATTCTCCATCTTTCTCGATATTTTTCATCAGTTCGTTCAAAGTCTGGTAAAACCAACACTTTTTGAGTCTTGGCTTCACCATTTTGCTCATTATTAGATTTAAATCTGGTTATGTTAGTTCAGACTCTGTTCAGTGAAGTTTCATTTCTATATTTATATTTCATCTCCTCCAAAGTAGTCTCCTCAGATGTAATACACTTGTGTCAGCGGTTTTTCTAATCCTCGAAACAGTTCTGATATGCACTTTTTGGTATTTCCTAGAGCTCTCTCACTTTTTTTCGTGGGTCTCTTCAACATTGGGAATTGAAAAAATCCCAGGTGGTCAAATCTGGTGAACAGGATGGCTGAAATATGATTTCGATGTTGTTTTTGGCCAAAAAAAGACGAATCAGAATGATGAGTGTATAGGTGCATTATTCTTTTGCAAAAGCCATCAATGGTGTTTCCACAATACCAGGAGTATTGCCCATGCGCAAGCGGCTCATGAATAACACTCCTCATGGACTGTACGACCATGTGGCAAGATTTCCTGATGGTAACGTCACGATAATCGAAGAAAACAATGAGTCCAACCTTGATATTTCATCGAACTAGGCGTACTTTTTCGTCACCTGGTATGATTCTTTCAGGCCACTCTGGATCGCCTGTAATGTCTTTCAACAATTCCTGAGCTATGTTCATGCCACGGTGTTTTTGGTCAAAATTCAGTAATTTTAGAACGAACTTCGCTGCCACTCCGATATGTCGACATCCTCAGCAACTTTTCTAATAATGATTCGACGATTCTCCATAACAATATTCTCAATATTTTTATCGATTGTTGATGTGCTGGATCGTCCAGGGCACACGTCGTCATTCATATCTTCGCAACCTTTTATTAAAAGCTTGTACCACATTTTTATGACTGAGAGAATAATCACCATATGACATTGTTAACATTTCAGGTGTTTTTGAACACTGAATGGAATTTTTCATTGTAGTATAGTAGAAATGTCTACTTGTTTTCATCTATAGAATAATGAACTCACTATTATTGATATACAAATACACTGTGATCTGTGAAAATGAATAAGGATTCTTGGTGACTGGTGATTTATTACCCATCTCCGGAATGAAAAAGAAAGACACACCATTTCTAGTTTTTGTTGTCTCGTCATTTAGTATTCGTAAGGCACAACAAATCAAAATACTCAACAGGTAGGTACCGATCGCCAAATTAGCAATCACTGCATATAAAACATCCCCAATTTCCATTTAAATGACAAGTGTCAACGATTTCTTGGCGTACTCAATTTTAATTTGTATGTAGAAACGGTATTCCTGGTCAGTTCCGTATACAATATAATGAAGTCTCATTACCATCGACGACATTTTGCTGTAGGCGATGGAGAAGAAATTACGAGACGACCGACAGATGATTAACATTCAGAAGACATTATAGTTTGTCCTTAGGGGACACTGATGGCAGACATGGGCGGATAGGAATAGGAATTTCATACTATGTTGATGAGGTGAAATCTTCCACAGGATTACCAGACGACTACAAGCTGAAAAACACGGCAATATAACAAAGGTACATGCAGCCATACATAAAAATTTCACTGTTAGAAGTTAGTGTACAATATATCACATATCTCAAACTTGATCATCCTATAGAAATGGTCTTATGTGGATGTATAGTGAAATGATATTCCAAAGTGTAGAAAACAATAATTGTATATACCTACATTATAGCTCCGTTTCACCCGTCGAAAAGCAGGTCCCGACAATTCCAGCCGATTTGTTTCAAAAATAATTTTTAGTGTATTTATAAAAAAATTATTTCATACATCGATATGAAAGTAAAGTGTGATGAATTTTCGTCAATTATCTTTTTTCAATCCCTTATGAAATAAATCTCAATTTTCATATGTATACAAACTACTTCATTCAACAATACACTAGAAAAAAAAATGCTACTAATATTATAGTAGCTATCTATACATGAGAGTTTAAAGCATCCTGACTTCAACATAGAAAATTTTCCATCACGTAAAGATTTTGAGTTATAGTTATTTTTATTTTATATAAGATCAAAACAGAAAAAAACAATATATTTTGAGAATAACAGATTTTATTTACAATACTCATGAAAAAACATTCAAATGAAGTCTTTTGTGTATAACCTTTTTGCAAAAGTTGATATTCGTTTATATGTTTCATCGTTTTCCCTCCTGAGGAACCAACAATTATTCCTTATCATTGCTGCATCCCATCTGCCTTGGTAACGTTGCTCCATTGTCAGTAGGTATGTCTTGGTGGAACCTTTTCCCGTGTTCGTTACTGACAGTATCCGAATTTTCTGGAAACAAATTCAAATGGAACTGCAAGAAATGGATATTGAGAGATATGCATCATCCCATTCTAGAGTAGTTTTCAAGTAGTTCTTCTACAAGTGTTTGTAATTTTCTACTATTTTGTTTCCTAAAAACTACGAAATAATTCTTTTGAAAGAACTCCGTGCACCTAATTCAACATTACCTGATTTTTGATCAGGTTCACTCCTAGTTTTCTAATTTGTGGTCCAACAAATATACCTTCCTTCCTCAATTATGGAAAAATGTGTTTAAGGTATTTAAACGCATCACCTTCTTTTTCTAATGCTTTAACAAAATTTTTCATTAACTCCAGTTTGATGTGTAATGGAGGTAACAAAACGTTTTTGGGAATAACAAGAGGTATATTCTTCATGATAGCTTGGA
Organism: Leptinotarsa texana; assembly: GCA_015342105.1. Classification (NCBI taxonomy): domain Eukaryota; kingdom Metazoa; phylum Arthropoda; class Insecta; order Coleoptera; family Chrysomelidae; genus Leptinotarsa; species Leptinotarsa texana. The sequence goes on from WOGN01003344.1 coordinate 9,625, forward strand.
ATATATTTATCTCTCGCAGGCCATTCTTTTACTTGATAATGACTCTGTGTTGCCCTACTGTTCCAACGGCAAAGAAAACAGCAACACTTCGTGAATCCACAAAGATACCACTAATATAATACTCTTAATATTCGCGTGTTGGCTCACCTCGATTCTCTAATATTAACTCACCACTACTTCCGTTAAACCAATATTGATGATCCGATTGTCAACCTGCTACTTTTATATCGGTTTCGTATTTTTGGTATTTTCTGCAAATTTCGATTATCGGAAGTCCGAGAAGCGGCGTTACAAGTCTCATATACAGCGGAAGCAAATTCGAATACTGAGCAGAGCCGCTGTTTTGCCAATTTAGGATAAAAGCAATTTTGGAATGTTGTGTTCATTGAATTTTTGTGAAAAAAATCATAACTTGGGGAATTTTTACTATCATTTTTGCATTTAAGGACCAAAAATCGACAAAGAACTACCTTTGGCATTACAGTCGTGAAATGGCTGTAAATTAGTGAATTTAACTTCACTCCCAAATTCTGAAGACAAGTATGAGTTTTTATTTATTCAATATAATTGATCGACCTCCTCATCAAAGAAATCTTTGCTGTTTTACACAGTTTTCTCAATGATGCCAAAGTATTTCAAAATGGATTGTCACTTGAATCATTACCAAACACTTGTTCTTTTGTATATATTCTCTGAGTTCTAACCAGAAAAAAAACTTTCAAAACGAGAATTTGTGAATGAAATGTATGGAACAGATGACACACTCAAGAAAAATTTCTTTTAGTAAATGATTGAGAGCACAGCACTGCCTGTTAGTTGAACTATGAGGACTCGTAACACATGTTTTTCGGCGCCTTTGTCTTATTAGGGCTCAATAAAACATTTAACCTTCCTCAGGAAGCAGGCCCTTGAAACAAAACCCAAGCTTTATGTAATGAAAGTAGATTTAATTTCTTCACGAGGCATAGGAATTAATATTTTTTTCCTATAACGTAGCGAGTTCAAACGATGTCAATATAGTCATAAATGTTTTCTAAGATGTCTATTTGCTTTTCTGAATACGTAACAACCGCATTAAAACAAATGTACAAAATATAAATATCAATTATATATAACTCTGTTATTCAATCTTTGTAAAAGTATCAATTTATTACTTCTTTTGATTACGATCAGTTAGCCCATTTACGAAAAATGAAAGAAAACACGTATGGTATTGTTAGTATAAATTATATCACTCAAAAAATTCATTTTGCGATTTGTCATATGAAAAAATGGATGAAGTACTGTTTTACAGGACTGATGAAAACAAATACATTCAAAAAATCTATCAGTGTTCACTAAATAAATTTTCAGTAACCCGTTGGGACATTGTATGACAGTAACAAATTCCAGTCTGATAATTCCAATTTCAGGTCAAAGAAAAAAGTTGGTGGAATTTTGGAAATTATCTAATTTGAAAAGCCAACCTGAATTCTTTTGAGTATACGATAGCGAGTTCCTACGATGAAATGCAGTTAGTTGATGAATTGAAAATGATATAATTGTACAAAGTGATGAAAAAATTGAAAGCTTGGCTAAACATATTTTCCCAGCGATTAAACACTTCTTTCCAACAGCAATAAATTTTACAGCAATAAAATTTGCAGCTATGAAATTACCATTTAGGTGTAAGAATTTTCGAATCATACGCGTCTCTCTGAAATAACTCGAATGGATATATATTTTAAATCAAATAAAACTTACGGAATATGCTAAACTGGTTTCTGTGTTATGTGATATCATCTTCAATCTCACGACGTTTTGACAAAGTCTAATTTGTCATCATCTGGCGAGTTCTGTAACGTGTTCGGAAGTGGCCGACCTTACTCGATCCGCTCCCTACTATATAGGTAAAATGATGTTTGTTACGTGGTCGGAAGTAGACTGTCCTTACTATTGTGTCTCACTATTGTGAGAACTTTAGAATTAACATTCCAAACCTTTACGAAAAGAAGAGGTTAATTAAGAAAAACTCAGGTAAAAACAACAATATAATGCAGACAAGCTGCTGGAAAGTTATTGCATGAATATCAAGAAATAAATAAATGATTAAGTTTTATTATGATCACTTCCACATTGATTTCAATCTAAGAGCCACCGTAGACAGCTATTTCAGCCTATTGTGCATCGTCAGTACCAGGCAGGCGGCCTCAATTGAAGACAAAATGTGAGTAACCTAGAAAAGTACTTAATAAAAATAATTGCGTGAACGCAAGAGAGACATAAGTGAAACCACCTATTGGTGTGAAACCCCAACTCAACTTGCCAAGTTTTTATGTTACTGTTGGTGGTTTCACTAATCAAACGACAACTGCGGTAGCAGAAATTTGGAAAGTTAACCTGGAATGCCGTCGGAAAACGAATCTCAACATGTTTCTAGAAATCGAGAAAGGTTAAAGCAGTCAAGCTGCTGGATGATAATTCCATGAAAATCAAAAGATAAGTAAATAAGTACTCTTCTGATTATTCACCACGTTGATTTCAGTTCAAGAGCCACCGGCTTTTTCAACCTATTGGGCATCTATATATACATATTTCGAAAAAATATTATCATCTTCAGGTAAAAGCTATATAGGTTATAATGACATAATTATTCGAATTTATAAACAAAGTTAAGGCTTACTGTTTTTGAGGTTGATCGTGTCAAAAATGATGTGAAGTGAAAGAAAATTATGCATTTTAGTGAAATTGGTCAAGCCACAAAGTCAAAGTAGTGTGATTTCTCGAATAATAATTGAACGATATGAGACCATCTGCTTGGTACAAAAAAAAGAGACAACAAAAATGATAATGACATCTGCAATGAAATTCATTTTGAATTTTGTATGTTCACGTTGACACCATGGAACAACAAATTTATGAACTTCAAAATTCAATAATTGTCAGAACTACACGATACTTGAGTAGTTGCAGAGAAATTTATTATGTCATTATAGAACAAAATTAATTGAAGAGGTTATAAAGATTTTTTTCTTTCGTATAATTCAATGTTTATATGAAAGTAGCTGTTTCAGGAGGACTTTCTTTCAGTTTGTGTCTTGAAGTTACTTCTTTGCATGATCTACACAACCATGTATATAGTTACTTATTTTCAAATTGATTACTTCCTTCCGGTCTTTGGAAGATTCCCTCATTCTTTTTTTGTATCAAGATGGAGTAGTAGAAAGCCAAAAACTTTCTTTCCCAGAACAAAATGTTGATGAATTTAAGTTTAATTGACTGGTTAAAGAACAATCACATTATTTATTACTCACAAGTTATATATGAAAGATAATGAGATTTATCGTTATTCTTAAGAAAAGAAAATTTTAAATTATTAATAATTTGAAATTTCTCTCTATTTGTTTCGATGTCATGCAAAAAGGCATATAATGTGCTGAGGTGGTTTATATTTGTCCTTCTGATAAGGCAGTTATCTGATTGTGAGATAAAAGATAATCCCAGGAGTAATCTTTCAGATTCATTTCTTTGTTTGTTAAGATTTTGATATACAATTGTAGTTCAATTTGTGACCTTCTTCAAAAACATGACTGCTGAGAGCACATCTCTCAGGGTGTATTGCTTCTTTCATATATTTAATACTGTTCAGAACTCCAGAAAGGAAGTGAAAATAGGCCATATGAGTTACGAAATATTTCATTGTTACATAACATTGCTATATTTTTAATTTCTCAAACGACTACCATGTGTTAATGACTGTCTATAATAAACTTGTGAACGGACTACATGTTTTGCTTCCATCCGTTAAAAGATACCTTTCATCGGCGATGTTTCAGAGGATATTTATTTCCGAAAGCTTAAGTGATTCATTGGTTTCTTTCATCAGGCATTCACATAAAGGAGTTTTCGTGAATTTTACGCTGATGTTTTTCGAATAGATAATGTCTATCAGATGATCATGTCTGTCTGAGACGAAAGAGTTGCATTTAATGAAAGAACGCAATGAAAATATTAATCCTGGCCCTGACTGACACAATTCGATGATGTATCTTCAATTGAAACTTTTTGAGCAATCAAAAAGAAATTCGTAGTTTAATCCAACTTTATTCTATAATCAAAAATTAACAAAGTTCTGAAATAAAATTAATTTTTTCATCTATTTGTATCATTGCTTTACGATTGGTACCATTTGAAAAATGTTGAAATTAGTCTCTTAAAATGTTTCGTTTCCATAAATCCATGATACTTGCAGGAGTCCTGCAAAAATGTTAGAAGTATGAAATATTCAAAGAAGCAGACTCAATAAACTTCATTTATTTGATAAAAAAACGAGAAAATAAACATTTTTATCAAATCCATAATAGTTTTATCCAGGCCAATGCATTCAACAAAGTTTATTACATTAACTGAACAAAAAAGGGAATGCTTCCACAATAATGAAGATATGGAAATAAGTACGATAAGTTTTTTTTTAGAGAAAAAAGGTTGGAAATTTATTTGGCTACCCTACTTTGGTCATCAGTATTTCAAATGGAGGAAGTGAATATGTTTATCCATAAATGTGTCTTTCAAATATTCTTTTTCTATTGTGATTCTTTGATGTATGATAAGAGTGAAGAAGTCATTTGTATATTGCTGAATATCCTAAGGAAATAATACTTTATTCAGAGGGAAATATTTCTAGTCTGTTACTGAGAAAAATATATATGCGGATGCAGAACACAACTTCCTGGAAAGTTTGAGAACTTTTTTGTTTTCTCCCCTTCCTCCCAGAGTTTTTTAATTTTTTATAATAAAATATATACTCAAATCTGGTCCATATCTGAGGCCATATCTTGAGAACGAACGGCTGATTTGTACAATTCAACTAATAATAAGAATGATGTTATTTTCATAGTTTTTGACTCTTCATTAATCTCAATTTGATACTAAAATAATTTTTATTGAATTCAAATATGAAATATTGTTTCGGTACAAGAAGTTGATATTTTGTATTGCGTTATAGCGACCTAGTTATTGTCACACAATTTAAAGGGGCAATAAAGACCCACTGAATTACTTTCTTTCTTTTGATTATTTATCAACAATGAAAGACATTAAACGTTTAATTTAAGTTTTTATCTACACGTCGTTTATAAAAAGAAAATGAAAACCTGGAATATCTCAAATTCTGTTAAAAATCGAGACTACAACCTTCGAGGTCAATGTTCAATTGCAATAATTTTTCCAATTTGTGGAACAAGTGTCATATATTACAACAAATAATGTCAGTGGTATCGTCTTATATCACGAAAATTAGGGTTAATGAGCTACTTTCCAATTGATCTGTTACATTTTTCTTCCAATGGTATTATTTTTTTCACCACTCAATTGAGTAAAGTACCTTTAACGTAAAATTTGTTCCATTTGTTATCTCAGTTGGATTGGGGCGGGCCCTGGAGGAATTTTGTGATATGAACTGGCATTTAATAAAATGTATTTTCTTTCTATGACCTGAAACAACATGAACACAAATGATTATTTTAATCTAACGTAATCTATCATGGGCTGAAAAGTTTTGCGTCTAAAACATGGATAGCGCTAGTCTCATTTGAATTAATAATAATAATAATAATGTTTATTCATAAATAGCAAAAAAATACAGACCTTCTGTTGTTACAAAATCAAATGATTAGAAATAACTTGATAATATGAGGCTTAGAACAAACAAAAAATCCACCGAAGCTGATATTATCAGCTTGTGTGTGGTGACATATTATTCTGGTGTAATGTTGA
>WOGN01003345.1:0-15377 GCA_015342105.1 Leptinotarsa texana
TGTACTTCTAGAGATTGAGGAAAATCCGCATAAGACAACTCGAGAACTTGCCGCCGACAATGATGTAAGTAAATCATCTATTTTGAGAGTTTTGCATGAAGAAAAATACCGCCCTCACAAAGTTCAGTTGGTTCAGGAGTTAAATGAAGGATCCTGATAGAAGGCAAGAATTCTGTGAATTGATGATGAACAGAATTAACGCAGATTTGCAGTTCATTAACAACATAGTGTTTTCTGATGAAGCAACGTTTCATTTGAACGGAACAGTTAAGAGACTGTAGATATTGGAGCAGAGAAAATCCTCACTGGATAATTTTAACGAGGTTTTTCCCAATAGGTGGATTGACGGACGTGGAACGATCGAATGGCCGGCTAGATCCCCGGATTTGACTCATCTCGATTACTTCTCAAGTATATTTCAATAGACCAAACAATATTGCTGATTTAAAAGTTAGGATAACGGAAAAAATTAACAAAATAACCGAGGTTATACAAAATGCTGTACGAGAAATGCTTTAACTAACGTTACTGCAGTTCCGTCCTATACGGATATTTTAAAACTTTCAAACAGAAGTGGTAAAAAACATTTCTTTTTTGTTCATTATGAAATAACGTAGTAACGGCTACATAGATCAATTCATCAACTATATTCGTTTTTAGAAGGCTATTCGCCTACGCAAATTATTGCCAACGAAATGTCTGAATGTCGATATGTACACAAAGAAGTGCCACAAGATAGTGTTCTCCGGCCGCTCATTTTTCAAATTCATTCAGTTAACATGAAAAACATTCAATTGCTGCTGAATTCATCAAAATGCAGATGTTTATTTCCCCAATTATTCATGCAGAAGTTTACAGCCAACTATCACTAAAAGATCTTCAATCTGACTGACAATTTGCTCGGGCAACTGAACACTTTCTCAATGAATGGAAATTAGAGCGAGATGTACCTGATGAAAATGTTGTTACCGGACTAAACTGCAAAGATATAAAATGCAGTCTTTACGGCAATTTTCAATAAGAATCCTCCAGAAATGGAGGCATTGAATATTTTCCAGTGGATGAGTGAGGAATATATGAAACCATTCTTCTCTTTTCCATAATTTACACCACAGCTAAGACCTATTACTGAAACCTGAATGAAAAAAATATTAGAAAATCGTCTCGAATGTAAATCGTTTGATGATAAATCTGTATCTGAAAAAATTCTGCAGAATCCACATAGTTCTAGGAAATTTCGTTAAATGTGTGATTAGATACAGAAAAATAAAACAAGTTAGGATGGGGTATAATGGAATCCAAAGGTAATTCTTCGAAACTAATCTGAACTTATGTTTGCTACATGGAATTTAGTTGTGATGCAAAAAGACGAGCTCCTTCTATTTCTTTTCAGTTTCAATAAATGGTGTTGGATGAATATTTTCCGAATAAAAGGGGAACATTCTGACAAAGCTTTAAACAACTTCAGACAGAAACATACTATTTTCTGGCGTTAATTATGGAGTTTCTAGAAGACGATTGACGCCAAAGTCCAACCACATTTTTTGTAAATTCTTCAAAATTGGATTCGAGTATCTGAAGAGTGGTACCCTCCAAACACTCACCTACGGGTACCGCTATGTGCATCCTGAAGTAATTTTTTATGTTTTCCGTTAAAATGAATAATCGTGCAGCGTGAATTGACGTTTATGACAGCAACAGGAAATTTCAAAGCCTCTGCTGGCCGTCCGCATATTACTTGAAAATTTTCTGAAACTCCACACATGGCTTGGTGTTTATAGGGTGTCCATGCTTCGCTGGGCAGATTTAACCTGTTCCGTGAATAATAAGAATTGTGTTGTGAGGGTTCGCTTTTTGAGTGCAGTCTTTCGGAAAAATCGGGTTGATCATCGTTATTCATTATCTCAAAATGGTTATTGGGGAAGAAAAAGTCAAGAATTGTTGTTCCCACCTGGAAGGGCTATACTCATAGTTTTTGTGGGCGAAAGCTAATAATAATGAGGTCAATAGAAACACTTTTGAAAAGGCTATTAGCTTTGAAACATACTCTGGAAAAATATGTGAAACCTATCCATTTTTTTTAATCAATCGTATATATTCAGTACCACTGCAAGTACTTCAATTCATCCATATGTAATCAACGTTTTGAACACTTTCATTTGACTAAACTTATGAAAATACAACAAATAAATGGAATTACATTTCCAAGGAAATTCTCTGACTAACAATGACAGAATGAACAATTTCTAGGTAGCATTTTTTACGAGTACTGCAAATCTCTACGAAAATTAACAAGAAGTGAATTTTACACAAAATTAAACAAAATTTCATCAATAATACTAGTGGTACACATCAATGTGATCAGGTATTTTATGGTAACTTATGCCAAAGAATTTCAATTTGAAGAAGTAGAAAGCCAAAAACTTTCTTTCCCAAAGAAGAAGCTATTGTACAGTGCATCACGTATAACAGCTTTGTAAACTGTCGAGTAACAATCTCAGAGTAGAGTTTTATTTAAACAAAAAGAGAGATGAAAATTTCTATGTTTTCTACCACTTGTATTTGTAACTAACGTTACTGCAGTTTCGTCCTATATAGATATTTTCAAACTTGAACAATAAACTAAGAATGATTCATTACATTCGCTAATATATACCATTCAGGTACTTGATTAAGTACCTGAATTTATAGTTAACAATGCGGATGTACCACTTTGAAAATTGGAGTGTAATTTAAATCGATTTGGTCATTTAACAAGTTGCACCTGCAATGTTTATGCTTGTGAATTTCCAAGACTTCTAAATAATTGAGTTTGCAACCCTTCCTTGCATAGTGCAAAATTTCCGTATTGTTTAGATTCGGAAACTTGTGATTGCATGCCAAAGAATGGTTTGAAAACGTTGGATCATTTTTTCCTAGTCTGAAGGATCTTTCATGTTCAGCATACCGTTTTTGGAAATTTCGGCAACATTGTCCCACATAAACATCATTACACTCCGGACACTTAAGCTTATAAACTCCAGATCCATTTGTACAGGAAATTAACATATGCATCAAATCATATCATAAAGTATACAGCCAGTTCAGAATGCATATACAATATTGATTTTTGGTTTGAAATTCAGAGCTCATGTATCTTCTTTTATGAATCAGATCGGGTGGCTGAAAATGATTAACAGAATAGAACTGCATATGGCTAACTTTCTTCATAACCTCATATTAAATCAGCAACCTTAATAATTTCTGAAGAAGTTGATATACAGACGCGATACACATGATAGAAGTCTCAGAAATATTCTATTCCACGGCATAAATCCAAACAGTTCGAGCGATCCTTCTCTTATCAGGCTGTTAGTATCTACAATAATATCGAAGCAGGTATGAAAAAGCTTTCTTCATTATCCTTCAAATATAGATTCAAAAAATTTTGCTTGAATAAACAATGACCTTGAAATCAAGTAACCAAAAAAATTATTTAAAATATTTCACGTTTTTGTTCATTTTTCAACAGTTTATTGTCAACATGTTAGAATTTATTTTATTTGCATGTATATACATATGTATGTTTGGTTGAGTGGAAGCATAGCAATGTATGCCTAACTCCGCCCAGTAAAAGGCCATTTATAATTATTATTATTATTATTTACTCAGTACTTCAGGGAAACCGTTGAGTCGTAAACAACAAAAAGCGCTCAATACACGCTCCAAAAGTGTCATCATAAAAATGAAAACACGAGGCTCATAGATTTTACTGAATATCTGGCAAATGCATACAGGGACGATATACGAAGTGTCCATCTAATATTCGTGAAATAATAGAACGAATGTTCAGCACAATGTTTTATGACCCTAGTTCAAACAACTAGTAAAACACTGAATGCAATTCCAGCAACATGAATGTGTCAAGACATATTGCTGTCCATATTAACCCTCAACAAACTTAGCGAACTGGAGGAATAGAGATTTTCGAGATGGTTACACGAAGAATGCCCATTGGAGTTCAATGACTAATGAACCTAAAGCTTTCAACAATTTTTCAAATTGTTTTAACTCTCAACGAGAAGTTACATAGTTCTTGTGAATGAACATGAAAAACTTGAAGAAGTCAAGATGGGGCGTTGTGTAGTCCAAAGGCCAATCTTTAGAATTAATTGAAACTATTGTGTTCAACAGTTGTGATGTAAAAAGACAATAAATACTCTTCCACTTCTACTTCATGAAGTATTGTAGGTATACTACCACTTGCTGGAAGGCTCTAATTGTTTAGGAAGCAGTGGTAATGAATATGAAATTTCGTTAATCCATTACTTTGAGGAAGCCTTTAAATGTTTACTCTCGTTTATAAGATTTTGAGAATGACATGTTTGACATTTGAAGGAACAGTAGAAACATTTTCAACCACATGTTTTGAACGATGTTTTCAAGGTAATTTCAATGAGTGCGTCTTCATTTGAATTATCCAAAAACGTTGTGATGAGGATTTGAAGACAACTATTTTCACAAAACTTTGATATACATCTAGGGATTGAAAGTGGTTCAATTGAATGGAATTTTATGTCTATTATCCACTGAATTGGATTCAGTGTTATTCAATGTTCATAGATTCGAAGAACGTTGTTTTGGTTGGATTTTTTTCACTTTTTCTTCCACTTGTTTGCATGATCAACGCATTTTAATAACGGGTTTCATTGCCGATTTCAGTTTTCCCCTTTTTCGACAGTTTCCCATTTTCTATTTAACGATGAAAAAAAGAAATCCCAGAGATTTCTCCAAAACAAAATAAGTTATATTAAGCGTTTTGTAAGAGCAAAAGAAAGTGGAAGAGAGAGAAAGAAAATATGTTTGTTTAGGTTTTTTAACAGTTAAAATAATGTCGCAGATGTTTTCAAATATTGTAATAAAAGGTATTAGTGAGGAAGCTATTGTATAGTGAATATCATACAATAAACTGTATCAATTAGTAATATTAGTGAAATATTTGAATAAGTATCAAAAATTCCGCTTCAAAACGCCAAACTAGATGTTGTCTTACGTAACGGTTACCTAGACAATAATCTACACCTACGCCACTGCTGCGCGCTCAACCGTATTTTCGACTGATCATCCATCATTAGAATCATCACAAACCTATGCGGGAGGAATTTCTCAAATAATGAGTTACTAAGTAAGCCAAACCAAGCTCATCTGCGATCCTTATAAATTATCTATAAAACATCCGTATATACTTTAATTAATAATATTCACATAAAATAGTTGTTCAATTGGCGAAGGTCAACACGTGATTGCAGAATTTCAAGTGCACTTTTTCATGTGTAAATCGAATACAAACAGGAATCAGTGGCGTTGCGGGAGAAGACTATTATGGGCGAGAAAATGTTAACAATAAAAATAATATTAGCGTAATAGGTGACGACGACGAGTATTTGTCGTCTCCTGATGATGCTAACGAAAGTTACCGAAACGCGCATCGAGATTGTGTTTTGTTCTGATGTGGGAAAGCAATTTTCTTCAGTGTAATTCTACATCATACGTTGCAATTTTACCGAACAGGATATTGTATATCTCTGAGCAGGGATCCGTGAAACTCTCGATACATCAGAAGGTTGTTCAGTACTGAATGTAAAGTTCATATCAACTTGACTCAGAACATCACTTCTACTGCCTCATTCCGAATTTTCAATGTTTAGTTTTTCATCTTCCACTAAATCAGTTGCACTTGTGTATTTATGTATGTGTATACCGTACACATAACAGCATTATTTTCACGATTGTTGAAAAAGTTTATAAATTCAAAACAAATTCCTGGGGATAAATAGAAAACTTTAAAAATTTAAAACGGCAGACCACGAAACACAAACATTTCACATTTGTAGCCTGTCATCTGTCACGTGTCACCTCTCGAGACATGTCATTTACCACGAAGGATCTGTTAGATGTCAATCTCTATCACTATTTGTCAGATGTCATATTCATCGATTACTATTTTTCTCAGTCAAAGTATATAGAAAATCGGAATTTGAGTGGTTGCTTTGAAGTATCTACTGTCCTGATATATACATAACCCCTCGTATGTCTATTAGTTCTTGCTATAAATTTTCATCGAGGTTTTCATCGCAAATCAGTTTCGAGCTAATATCGCCACTGGAGTCTATAAATAAAAATTATAGTTCCACTTCATGCAATAATAAATAAAAACGATATAAATTAAGTGGAAACCAATCATAAATGTATTAGAGGCAATTAAAAGTGAATTAAAGTTTTTTTATTCATTCTGAAAACTATGCGAATCGATTTTATTTTTATTTGCTTCTCGACCATTACTCAACCAAAAACTTCCTCGGATGATTTCATTATTTATGGGTATCAGGAAACTTTGAGGAGCTTTCGAACAAATGATATCAAGATAACAGACAGGGGCGTGCGTTAACCAAAAAAATTCAAGGATGAATATTCATGGGGACGTAGTGAAATTAACTATTTTGACAACTTGAAGATAAGTGGAAGATTAGATTGATTCATCAGAATTCATATAGAGAAAGCAAGTCCAATATTCTAGTAGACGTCCAATAGAAATTTGAAGAACTTCCGGAAAACTTAATAACAGGAAAACAAACAGAAACTTCATGAACTGAAAAACCTTCTAGTTCAGAATACATATCACATTTTGTTATAAATCTCTGGCAGAAAATTTTCGGAAGACCAATTTCTCTGAGAGAAACAGAATACTTTATATTTGTAAAATATAATAAAATGGGATGAGATTAGAAACCAATATTTTCTGCTCAAAATACAAAGCAGCTCAACTATCATAAATACATTTTGAGAATGAATCTAGATAGATTTATATGAAAAGTGTTAGAAATGATGAAATCACAAAATATTAATAACAAGGCCAAATAGAAAAATCTTTAAAAAATTGAAGAGAACACTTTGTGGTTTTGGCAAAAGAACAAAAAGGGGCGGAACAAAAGGATTACAGAGGACATGACTTTGACTCCTGAATTCAGAAAGAGGAAGATGAAGAAGATGATTAACCCTATGTAATAATGATAATAAAAATAATAATGAATATGTTTTATTGTCCAAAGAGAAACTCTCAACAAATCTTAACAAAGCTTTGGTGAAAATAAAAATGTTGAATGTCACATTTTCTGAAGAACATTGATTATATGCAATATAAACGAAAATAATGTATATACATATATTTAAATACATACACACACATATATGCACATACAAACACAAACATAATATTTTAAATAATGTACAAAAACACAAATATATGTATAAAATATGAATTAAAGGTATCGTCATAAAACTCTTGCAAACTACACTAGGGCCTCTCGATAAGAAAATCCTCAGTTGATTTTCGAAATTCAGTACAGTTTCCTAGGCATTTTCGGTAGTTTGGAAGATGATTATACATCTTGAGACCATTATAAAATATATAATTTTTAGTTAAAGTAGAGTTAGGTATGGGAAGACTCAAATTCAGGGTCTGGCGTGTGGTGTAATGAGAGACAATTGAGGGAAGTTCTGTCCTGTTTTTAAACACTAAACAAATTATTTCTAAAATGAATAGAGCATACAGTGATAACATTTTGTTTTGCTACAAACAAAGACCTACAACAATCTCGCCGCCTGGCTCTACAAATCTAACCACTCTAGAAATCTTAATGACCTTTTCTGCAGAATAAAAATCGACTCGAATACAGTTTGATTACTTCCCCCCAGAAGGGGATCCCATATCTTAGATGTGATTCTACTAATGAATAATACACAGATCTAGCTGCAGTTAGTTATTTTCACAGCATAACATCCAGATGAAATTTTTTTGTTGAGTGATAGTATGTGGTCCTCAAACTTCAACTTATTATCAATTAATAGCCCAAGAAATTTGTTTCATGACGTGTTCTCAATCACATTCGAATTCGAAGCTAGAAGAATATTATCAAGAATGCAATTCTGGTTTTCGAAACATTGAAAGCTAATAAAATTGCCAACACCAATCTGAGAGTTTGGAAATATCAGAGTAGACGGCATTATATAGATCATTAGTGTTGGTTTTGTGCCATAATTTTGTAGTGTCGTCGGCAAATAACGTAAATTTATCCTCTATATTGATGGTAGTCAAGTCGTTGATTTAAAGTAGAAATAGGGTAGGTCCGAGTACGGAGCCTTGTGGTACTCCGTTAGATATGTAATATGTAATATTCCTTATGAATTTTGTGTTACGATAATGGCAGATTTCGAAAGCAGATATAAAATTCTGAAAACAAGTTATTCTCTCAATATACAGAGTATAAAAAAAGAATAACCAATACCTTTATTTATCATTAATTCGATAACATTGAGTTTGATACTCAAAGTCTTGCAAATAAATCCTCATAATAGTCGGAGCATTAATTAGAAAATATAAAATGTTCGTAGAACGGAAAAAAATTGAGAAATGACAATGTAGTGGCATGACAATCACAAAGATTTTTTCCAAAAACTATTTTTTATTTCAAATATTTCAGAATCCTTTATTTTTTCTCGTTATAAGTACTTTCCAAGATGGCTCCAGTACTAAAAATGATCTGAAATATTATGTGTATACAAGGGGGGTGAAAAACGTATCCTTAACTACCGAGTAACCGTAATTTTTGGAACCTTTGGTGTCATGAGAAATACTTTTATCAGATGATGCGAGATATTTTCAAAGTTATCTGAAATTGCAAATATAACAATAAATATGCAATCTTCTGAACTAGGTATAATGAAAGATATATTTGCTAACAATATATGAAGTTGAATGAAAAAATAATAGTTGGTATAATAACAGAAATGTTAACAATTGGGGACTAGCTTTTTAAAAATTGAAAATACGATTTATATTATTTAACAACGCATTCATTTGAATACTTCAGAACAACAATCGTTAAAAATTCACATGGTTGTCATAAAATATTAATGAAATTCCTCGAATGCTTTTTTTACTGTATGCAGCACAAGACAAGGCTCAACTCATCATATTGTGGACACAATTGAAAGGTGTTTATATTCGAGAGACTTTGAACGGGGCCCTCTGATTAATGTTGAGAAAACCGTTCCCATCTCTTCGCGGCAATCACCTGAAAAAACAGAATTAGTCCGGCCACAAAAATCCACTCCGTTCTTAGGACAGTCATCTCGCTCCAGTGATTCTCCAGCACTGAAATACGGGCAGCTAACAATGGGCCGCCGTACCGGAAGAGAATGCCTCCTATATCCTGAGTTAATAAAGCGGAAATGACATATTGCAACGTGGATATTTGTGTTCGAGTGTTTGAATAAGAATTATTACATTATTGGGCATTGTTTTGGGTGGGCGAGCAAGGGCACGTCACATGGCTCACGGATGGGAAACCGAACGTGAGGAATGTGAATTTCTGAACACAAATTCGGTAATATGCCACAGTGTTCAATTCAAAATTTGGTACTGTTTACAAGTTTCACTCTCAGAGAACAAATAAGTCCACCAAGGACTGGTTTTTCAATATCCAGCCAAGCAAATTTAACGGTTAGCTAACATTACCTAACTGACAGTCAACTGTTACTTAACTGTGAGTCAAATGTTACTCAACTGCAAGTTAACTGTTAATTAACGGCGAGTTAACTGTTACTCAACTGTGATTCAATTTTTACTTAACAAGTCAACTGTGAGTCAATTGTTACTCAACAATTAGTCAACTATTAATTAACGGTAAGTGAATTGTTACTCAACTGTGAGTGTTACTCCACAGTTAGTCAATTGTTAATTAACGGTGAGAAAATTGTTGCTCAACTATGAGTCAATTGTCACTCAACAATAAGTCAACTGTTACTCAACAGTGAGTCAACTGTTACTCAACTGTGAGTCAACTATTAATTAACGGTGAGTCAAATGTTACTCAATTGTGAGTCAACTGTTACTCAACTGTAAAAAAAAATCTGCTTTAAAAATATGTTTTTCCGTTAATCAGCTGTCGCCCCCATACGAACAAACAACTATCAGAAGTTGACAAACTTGTGATCCAAGGATTAACGAGCTCTTACCTCTTAACGTATGATTCATAACACGGTTGCAGAATCATTCCAGTATCAACCAGATGATTTCTATCAAGAAAAATATCTGGTCGAGGCGGGAATCGAACCCACGGCACGGTCTTCCGATCGTTAGTCGGGCGCACTACCACCGCAGCCAAGTCAACTGTTAATTAACGGTGAGTCAATTGTTACTCAACTGTGAGTCAATTTTCACTCAACAGTCAGTCAACTGTTACTTAACTGTGAATCAACTGTTCTCAATTGTAAGTCATCTATTAATTAACGGTGAGTCAATGGTCACTTAACAATTATTCAACTTTTACTCAACTGTGAGTCAACTATTACTTAAATGCGAGTCAATTGTTACTCAGCTGTGATTCGACTATTTCTCAACCTACAGTTAAGCATAACCACATGCTGGAAAAGCTATTACTTCACCAATTACCCTCAAATCTTAAATAACTCCTAAGTCTATGAGTTAGAACAATTTGTAACTTATTTCCTTATTTACTAACTGGCAATTTAAGAGAAAACTATAATGTGTACAAATCAACTAAATGTACAATGGATCGAGAAGTACCTGGCCTGACCTAGAGATGGCGGTAGTGAAAATATCACTGTATTAGAAAGTAACCAATCCATAAAGCATATGTTCAAGTTTGAAGACGCTCTGTTAATTAGTATTTGTATGGCAGTCATTAAAAGCCAGTGAATTTGTGAAAATGGGTAAAATCGGTCATCGATGTGTTACAAAACTTTGATTTGAAAGGCCTCAGCCCAACCAATAAAAAAGCTGAACTTCTTAAGGTTTATGTAGAGCGCCTTACTTTCATGATATTCCAGAGCCTGTTAAGGACTCCTTCTATTAGCAGAGAGATTTTCAAATCAGACGCAGTGTGGAATATTTTCCCTTGGTCGGGATATAAAATAAATTTCGAACTTGAATCCTTCAGAAGTATGTTCAATATGAATATTGAAGAGTGAGAGGCCTACATATGTTCCTTGGGGGACACCAGTTATTGTGGGGATGGATTTTGAGGGGTTGTTAGCAATACAGACAGTTGACGACGGTCAGTTTTGTAAGATGACCGGAATCATGTCATTGGAAACTTGGAAATCATGATCGATTATGTGGAAAACTATACTGAAGTTGGTGGAAAATCCGTAAACTTGAGCTTCGCTATAGTTCCGGTTATAGTAAAATATCAGTCGCCTTCAGGTATATAGTTTTTCAATGGTACAAATTTTGAAAAACTCCTGAACCTAACATAATTCTCCTAACCAAGACCTTCTCTTTCCATTACTCCATAAAACGGCAAACAAAAACAAATCTGTTGATTGAGGCAAAAATAATTGCCGTCCAAGGTAATTAAAACTAGTTCTGTGTCGTTTCTTTTACAGTTATTAGCACATTCATTAACAACGATTGTTAATTTGGCATAAAATGAAGTGAATACAGGTGCAGGTGTATGTATTTCTTGTGCGACAGACAAGAACCATGAGATTATGTGAATCATGCGAAGGAATTCCGATTTTCTTGCAGCAGAATGGAAAGTTATGCAAGGAGAGATATTCTCTATGCAGCGATATCCGACAAACGGTTCTTGTTTATCAGCAATTAGCATGAGTTATTGGTCATAACTTTTCATAATTAGATTTAATATTCACTTGCGCTCATACAAGATATTGAGTACCTCGTATGGAATCGCTCGCTACCAAGAAATATGAAAGATGCGGCGATGTTTTCAATCATAAGAAGAAGCAACATTTCACGTTACTCTTTGATGGATATCTCACTCTGTCATATGCCTGTCCGTCCATCTGTCTAGTTACTACTTTCTTTAAAATGAAATGAGATTTTGATTTGAAATTTGACACAAACGTGAGGTTAATGGTGGAGGTCTTGCACATTGAATATGGGCAGTCTCGTGGGGTGTTCCCCACAGATACAAATTTACTATAATTTTTGCCCATTTATGAAATAAAGAACACTACTAAAATATGACATCACGATAGTCGTAAAATTCACTTTTTATTGCTCCAGAAAAAGCGACAACCTGAAAATTGATTATTTGACAGTCGATTATAAAAAAAAACTAATGTGTGAAAGAATGGAAATCATTCGAGGAGGTTTTGACTGGATGATTTTCCGTGTTTTTGAGAAAGGTACTTAACTCGGCAGAAAAATTACTTTTGGTAATAAAGTGCCATGGGAAAAAACTATTTTCAATTGGTTTGCAGAATTTCTTCGTGTTGATGTGTCCTGATGAATCTTTTGAAATGGGTACAACAAAATTTGATGATTTTCATTGTTTAAGTTCATGACGTTTTGTTACACCATTTGTGTATGTAGGGTGAATTCATTCATGACTAAAAATAAATTTTAAGTAGAATAACAGTTACCTTTTGAATTTTGTCTAGTTCAAGCAAAATAACAAAATTCGCCGCTTATTTCACTAGAAGAAATCCGACCTTTGAGCTGAGACATTAATTCTGAATTACTTACAAGCCGCTATGCCGGTACGATTGATCTCTACAACGCATATCGAATATAAAAACAGATATCTCTCATTCACTTTCAATGCCAATATGAAACAATAGATCTAATTAAATGATCTTTGTCATTTTCCAGTTTTGAACGTGTCACATGCGTTTCGCACACCTGGACTGTGTGGCATAAAAAATGGACATGCAAATATCTTGGTGCCAACCTCTTTATTCGTTATATTTTTTCCTGGAAAATGAGCATTATTCATTTCAAAAGAAACAAACCCAGCAGTGACGATAGTTGAGTGAGGTGGTGCAAAGTTCAAAGTACAGAAAAACTCAGTGAATTCACGTAAAATAATTGATCTTGATGACTACATAAACTTTTGTTTTTAATTATTGTTTCACATTATGCAAAATGTTTCACGATTTCCTTTACGAAGGATCGACCCCCAATTTATTATTGTGGAAGGGAATATGAGAGGTATTTCTACAGATCTTTCATGTTTTTGTTGCAACAACAATTGCCCTCAGCAATAAATTATTTTTTTCACTACTAACCTGAGAAGTTGATATTATTTAATCCATTCCCCTAATGAAAATTAATATTCTCACCCTTAGTAAATAATGATAATAAAAAAACACCTAGGTAAATAATGAGAACAATTCTATAATTTTGTTAACTTAATTATCAACTTGAACATTGGAAATACGCTTGAAAATTATTTGAAATTATAATTAATTGTGACAATTGTGACAAATCATGTGTATTCCATCATTTCCTGTATTGATGGAACTAACATTTGGACCTGGTAAATTCACTTCTGTGTTACAAACAATCCTCGTATTTTGAACGCTTTCATGACCTTTTTTCTCTAAATTATCTTCAACATGGACGTTTTCTAAGACAGCTTCTTGACTTGCAGAAGAAGTTATATTTGAAGCTTCATTGGGTAAACTACATTTTTGCACTAATTCATCGGTTCCCTTCTTATCAGCTATTGATTCCTTGATATATCCTTCAGCCACTGCAGCCGACTTCCACCCACCGTGCCGTTTCAGGCTTAGTAAGTCTCCTCCGTTTTCTGTGTTGTCGAGCTACGTCTTAGAGAATGACCAGTATAACACTCAGGATTTTCTAATTTGAGATAATTAACCACGACATATGGTACCTTACTAATAGTGTTGTGCCCAATATTTTGTTTGATATGTTTACCTTTATGGTATAAAATAAATAGTTTTTGTAATGTCAGTTGGCCTAATAGCTAAGTATTTTTGAATAACATCAACCCATTGTAGCTCAACAACAACAAACTTCCTTGATGTTCTATTCTAAGAACATGAAAATAGAACTTTGGGTCATTATTATGAAAAATCATTTAGAGAGAGGGGGAATGAAAAAAGGAACCAGCGGACTTCCTAATTGATGAAAAATTGTTCGATGGTATAATAATCGTGGGAGATATCAGAGAGAAAATAGCCAGCACACTCCCAGGACCTAAGCCTTCTGGATTTTTCAGATAGATCATTCAAGGAAACACCTATATTTGACAACCTGAAAGAGAAAGAATTATAATATAATATATAAAGAGAATTATAATTCAAGTTTCTTTTCGACTTGCTTTGTTAGGAAAGTGTCTCTAAGAAATAGTACTGATTGGATTACAATTTAGTTACAGCGTGATCAAAAACAATGCTGAAAGGAAGAAAACAAACAGGTGGCTGAGCTAACTACATTTTTCACATACATAAATCATTTATTATATTCAATGAAAATAATCGCCCGGAGTTATCGTCAATAAGAGAGTATGTGTTCGGCGAGTCTTGGTCTACATCAGCCGATATAAAGAAGATGTCTCCCAGAGACCTGTCCACCTTCCTGGAAAGGACAAGATGGACGATGACCTAGGAGGACAACTCCTCGGGAGGATGTACAGTGAGTCACATGTGGACCTACAGTCACCCTTCTCACTCTACATATACAGAGAAGACTGACCAAATTATCACTTATTAATAAAAAAGCTACTCTTTTTAAATATTCTTCGCAACAACAACTCTTCATGAGTTTCAACTGAAAATAGAGATGTACTTTTCAAAAGTACTTCTTTAGCGAAATCTGAATGTGGAGAACAGTATAATTCCATTTATATATGTACACATGTATTTTTCAAAAGTAGTTTTTAGCGGAATCTGAATGTGGAGAACAGTATAACAGTAAAGTTAAAGATTAGTGTGATGCTAATAGGTTGTGATGCCAAAAACTAACATCCTAACTTCCAAATGTAATTTTCAAGAACTCCATATAGGAAATCAAGTGATCAGTTATATGTCGGAAACTGGGGTTATATATAGATGATAAATTGAAATTCGAAAGTCACATTGAAAAACTCAGAAGAAAATTGGCGTCAGGATGTTTTGCAGTAAGAACCATTTCATGGAAACTTGGTGAAGATATGGCAAAAAGTGTGTATTATGCTTTAATCGATTCACATCTGAGATATGGAATCTGTTTTTGGGAATCATGTAGCCAATATGTTTTCAATATGATTTTTGTCTTGCAAAAACGAGCAGTAAGGTATATGTACAAAGCTAAATTCCGGGATTCTTGCAAGTCACTCTTTATAAAACATAAAATTTCAACACTTCCTTGTATTTTTATCTTAGAATCAGTATGTCTCATGCATAGCAAATTTAAAAACGAAACTCATAAGATGTCTCAATACAACACAAGACAAGCATTAAATATAACCTTACCAATTCCAACATCGAGACCTACCAAAGAGATTAAAAATTTAGGTAGCAAAACACAATTCAAAAGTACCGTAAAAAAACTTCTATTGACG
>WOGN01003346.1:0-15375 GCA_015342105.1 Leptinotarsa texana
TATGATCTAGAGTTAGCCCTAGCATTTTTGTTTCTGGTTTGGATGTCACCTCTAGTTGGCTATCTTCATATATTTTAAGAGTTTCTGTGGTGTTCTGCAATGAAAATTTGACTAATGCTGTTTTGCTGATATTTAGTGCTAAATGATTTTTATCAGCCCATTCCATTATTTTCTCATATATGGATTCTGTTGTTTCTGCAAGAGCTAATGTATTACAATCACTGACCAGAACATTTGTATCATCTGCATATGCAACTATATGTACCTTTGAATGACTATTTAGGTATTGTATCAAGTCGTTTGCATAAATAAGGAAAAGCAGTGGTCCGAGTATAGACCCCTGTGGAACTCCTTGCTTGCAGGCCAAGGACTGACTGTGAACACCTTGAATTATCACTGTTTGTGACCTGTTCTCTAGATAGGACTTCATCCAATCTTGGGCAACTCCACGAATCCCATAGCGATGCAATTTCTGGATTAGTACATAATTTGCAGGTACTGGTTCCACTAGTTAATTATCGAAAAATCAATTAGGATCATTATCATTTAACAAACAAAGTCCATATCGGACCAAAAAACTTCAGGTATTTGAACAGCTAACCCTTGTCTTTAGATTCAGTATCAATTTGCTTCTCCTGAAGATGCTAACTTTGTTAGCGAAACGCGCGTCGATTGCAAAAATATCAGTTTGGTGTTAGGGTAATTGATCTCTGGAAAAAGTTTTCAAAAATCGGTTTGCAAAACCACTCACTACCTCACCTAACCCCACGAACACACACCACTGATAAAGAAATATTATGAAACGGACAAAAAATTAGTATCCAGCCAGTCCAGCTAGCCGAGCTTTTATTCCTCAACTTCATTTGATAGCACGTTTACTAACTATCTGGACGACTAAGGGCCACAGGCAAGAAATGTTTATGACTGAACTCTTATTTTTATTGCCGTTTCAATTGGGAATGGATAGACTATACCAAATTAAACATGAAAAATAGAGGAGGGAGGGTGTGTTCCTGCTGAAGTTAAATTCAAAAAATTTTTCTTCGTTGATTTTTTTTCATTTTATAATATTTTTGTGTTAATCATCCTGTTTGACTCTGTATGAAGAACAATCGAGGGTGTAATATGAAAATGAATAAAACATTGTTGACGATGTGAAAATCTTCTCATTTTCAAATCAAAGAAAACCAAAGTCTTGACGTTGAGTTAAAAAATGAAAAAAACAATGGCGGCGGATGGACAAATCATATAATCGCTGAATTACAGTGTAATCAGAGTTACTCTTGTATTATGAAGGATATCAAAAAGGATATCAGTTCGTCGAACTTCGTCACGAAATTTATTCATTTTTGCAAGACAGTACTACAACCTCAAGTGCAGATTTGAAGCCGACATTTTCGTGAATAAAAATTAATAATTCTGCTTCAATGTTTCTTCTTCAATAACTACAGGAATCTTATCACTAGAGTTATTTTATCAACATACCTTAAGCTGCTCCTTCAACTGATCGTTCACCTGCTGGAGCTCTGGAAGACTGGTGTCTGCGTCATCGGGAAGAGTTTCCAATTCTTCTTGTTCAAGTTTTCTCTGTCTCTCTTCTTCTTCCCTTCGAAGTGCTTCTTCCGCTTGTCGTCGGAGTTCTTCCTCTTTTCTTCGCGCTTCTTCCACTTCTTCTTGGAGCCTCTTTGCTTCGGCGTCTCTACGTTCAACTTCTTCTTGGATTTTCTGAACTTCCTCGTGCTTCGACCTGATTTCCTCCTCGAGCTTTTGCCTTTCTGCAGCTTCCATATTTTTACTTTGTTCAAGACGCTCCATCATTGCACTCAATTCGTTTCTTTGCTGCTCCAGTTCCTCCTTAGACTTTTGTAAGTCCTCCAGCTGTTCCTGTAATCTCTTGATCGTCAGATTTGCTTCATACAGACGTTTTTGGTCCTTTTCCATCTCTTCTTTCAATTGTTGAATTTGTTTTTTGTATTCTACTTCCCTTTGTTCTGCTTCTTCTCTCAAGGTTTTCTCATTATAGTATTTTTTTCTGTAAAAAAAGTTTTGTAGATGAAATAAGCGAAAATTTGATTTATCTACTTCGAATAAAAGTGATTTGTGAGAAAACTGTTTGGGTTTGATAATTCCTCACTAATTTCATTGAGTAATTTTATGAATTTTTTTATAAAAAAGAATATTTTCATTGTATGCATATCCAAAGATTCGAAATATGTCGGTGAAAACATCTTCAGTTACAAGTCACGATGAGTAACTGCCAAAATGAAATGTTTTGAAATGAGGTTGATTCAAACAATAAACTGAATAATGTTTCTGTAGTTTTAGAGTTCTGTTACTGATACTGATACGTTTGAAAGATATTCAGAAGTACCGTTTAACCAGAAAATTGTTTGAAAAATCTTTTAAAACAACATCCAATCCGAAGTATTGGTGAGTAATTTGGTATTTATTCTCATTTTTGCTGAGAAAATGTAATGAACAAATATGTCATAATTACTGGGTAACTGACTGTATAATATCAGTACAATGGTCATAGAAGATAAACATAAACTTTTTGTTCTTCTTGAGTTATACAGGAAAAATTGAAAATGTTGATTTTGGTTTTTCACGAATATAATTTTTATTTCAAGAAATATGAAAAAATGGAAAGAAAAACATTTTTTGAAATCGAAATGTAAAATAACGATGTAGCAATAAATCTTTGAATTAACTTTCCGTGTCAACACGGTCAACATAGCCATTTTCTGAATTCGGGTCTGTTTTTCCTATGACAATTGTTGGTAAAGCAATAAATAAAATCACAATTCACAATATCACAATTTATTTGAATTGAAAGGGTTATCTTTTTTAGGAGTGATTAATTTTTGGAAAAGTTTTTGGCTTTCTACTACTCCATCTTGATACAAAAAAGAAGAATGAGGGAATCTTCCAAAGAAAGAAAGGAAGTAAATCTATACATGGATGTGTAGATCATACAAAGAAGTAACTTTCAGATACAAACTGATAGAAAGTCCTCCTGAAACAGGTACTTTCATATAAACATTGAATTACAAGAAAGAAAAAATAAAATAAAAAAAAATAATAAAATATATGTGTTTTAACTCTGTAACGGAAACTTCTGAATAGCTGTCAGAATATGAAAATGAAATTTTTATACAGTGTGCCGAGCGACTTAACCCGACTTATGTCGGTGCTGGTAGTTTGACCAATCTTTAAGACTGACAACTGCGTTAGCAGAAATTCAAATGGAAAGATAAATAGATGGGTATTTAAAAAACATTTTATTGTGATATTTTCCCTGAACAGTTTCACAAGAACTCAACACGTGTTTCGCTGTAGAATAAGCATGTCTTGACTCACTAAGGACACGCCTAAACGAAACACAAGTGAAACACTGTTTAGTGAAAATCTCATATTGAAGTGTTTTTTATATATATATTATGAATTTTCATTAAGTATCGGCCGATTCCATCATATACAAATAGATGGGTACATACCGATCATTCAAAATTTCAATTTAAGAGACACGAGTAAGAAAGCTGTTTAAGCCTGTTTGGCATCATTAGTACAGGTTCTTGATCGAAGACAAACTATGAAAAATCAGGAAGAGTAATTCATAAAAATCAATGCATAAACCTAAAACATAAGTGGGAACCACTTATTGGTGTCACACCAAAGCTAGCTTGATAGGCTTTTATGTCGGCTTGGTGATATGATCAATCTTTGAAACCTCTAACTGCACTAGCAGAAATTTGGGAAGCACATCTAGACCAGGGTCGATAAATAATTTTTAAAGCAAAAAAACCAACAGAAGGTTGAAACCCATCAGAAAAGGAGAAAAATATGATAAAAATGAAAGGAAAAATAAATTAAGCGAGATCTGAGTTCGAGAAGTGAGAGGTGGGGAGTTTTTAAGGGTAAAAAATGATTTATCTTGATTTCCGCGAAAATAAAAAGATCTACATAATTGTAGAGCTTTTTATTACCTACAACTCAAACTACAACTACAAAAATTCCAGTAACCAAGTTTTTGTTTTTTTATTTCTCTTTTTCAAAAAAAAATTTTTTTCTACGAAATTTGATGAAAACTTACCTTTTCATGTCCCAAATACTCTGTAATTTATTTGATTTAAAATATTTAATTTTTCACTTTATTTTGACTTCATATAAAAAAGCACCCTAATTTTTAATCGAAAAATCCACCTTTTTTAAAAAAATTGTGTCCTTTTTTTAAAAAGGTAGTGTGCTATTTGTTCGTTGAAATCTCCACTTTATGATGGTGTAAAAAATATATATATTACTGTAGTAAATGTTCTCAGAAAATGGAAAAAATCGAAAAAAACTCGAATTCGATTTTATCAAAAACATTATATACAATTTCATATAAAAATGTGATTGCTGCAATTTCATTCAGTTAAAAAATTCATTCTTTCAATTCTAATTATATTCATGTCATAGAAAATCTCATAAAATATAAATAAACATATTTTTTTTAATTTTCACAAAGGATTTGAAGCTTTATATCTTCTATTATTTATCTGCGAGCGCTTTCGCCAGCTGGTCGTACTGTCATCTTCTGGCACTCCTCAAACTGAGGAGTGCCAGAATTTTAAATACTTATCCTTCACTTTTTGTCTCTTTGATGGTATTTCTTTATCGATAGATTCGACAAACCTTTCTAGTTGATCTTTGAAATAAAGACCATCACCTTCTTCGTCTCCAATATTTTATTTCCAGTCTGAATTGTTTCTTCATCCACAACTTTATCTGAATCATTAACTTCTTCGTAGGTTTTTTCCTCCATATTGGAACAATTTTCAGAACCATGACAATTTGAGCATAAATTTGTGCATTTTAAACCATGTTTTTGACACCCACATTTTAAACTGTTACATCCAGTTTCACACTTGCAGTAAATAGTTTCTAGCAATACTTCCGGAACTAATTGCTTTTCTGTAAATTTGGGCATAATGCCACCTTGATGTTGCTTCCAGCCTCAATCTGTTCCTGTCAGTTCGTTAGCCAACCAAGTTTGAAGCTTGCCCTATAACAATGGGTGGGAGGTTTGCCAAAATGAAAGATAATTTAATATTTGCCAATTGATATTTTTGAAATCCTAATTGATTCAGCGTTATTGTTTCATTTTTACATTTATAAATAGATTTGATTAATTGTAATCCATTTTTTATATGTTCTTTACTTGCATCTTTCTAATAAAAAACATTAGCCAAATTTGACGAAATGTTTGGCCCTGACCATCCTAGCTCCTTACCCACTTCTCTATGAAATACCATTCAATGAGCTTAAATTTTCTGTAGGTCACTCAGGTATATAAATTATTTTAAAACAGCAATAAATAAGCATTTACAAATATTATTCAAAGAAGATTCTACAACCTCAAAATATTGTAGATGGCTTATTAAATATTAACTTTATTATAACTTATTTGTTCGTTAATTATAATGGTATATTTGGATTTGCAATATTTTCGTTTATCAATTTAGCATGGAATCTTACGTTTTGTGAGTAATTAAAGTGTAAAATTTTTATAAATACCTCAAAATTGTATATACTGAGTAAAGACAATTTTTGATTTGAGTTTTTTTGCATTATCTGAGAACATTTTCTATAGTAATATTATTTTTTACACCATCAGAAAGTAGAGATTTCAACGAACAGAAAGCACACCGACTTTTTGAAAAAAGTTGATATTTTGACGCGAGAATTTTCAATTGAAAATTATTATGCCTTTGAAATTAAGTCAAAATAAGGTAAAGATTTTAAATCAAATAAATTTCAGTGTATTTGGGACATAAAAAGGTAGGTTTTCACCAAATTTCGTAGAATTTTTTTTTGAAAAATATAAAAATAAAAAAACAAAAACTTGGTTATTTGAATTTCTCACATCAATTTTGAGGTTATGTGAAAAAATTGCAGATACAAAAGTTGTAGACCTTTTTAATACCTACAACTTTGCTATTTAACTTTTTTCCATGGACTTGTATTTTTGCCGGAAATCGAGATAAACCATTTTTTACCTTTAAAAACTCACCCTCTCTCATGTCACCCGTAATTTATTTTTCCTTTCATTTTTATGACATTCCCCTCCTTTTGTAATGGGTTTCATCGTACTATTTTTTTTTTCAATTTTTACTATTTTTGAAGGCTATCAGCTCTGCTCTAATATGGAAAGCCATCGAATCCTTATGTTTCTAGAAATAATATAAAATCGAGAAAGGTTCATGAAGTCAGAATTTCTAACCAAACGGGATAGAGTTAATTTCTTGGAAACCGAAAATAATCAAGTTTTTCACACTTCATTCTACTACCCATCTCTTACCGTTCACGAGATATCCATGCATAGATCGAACTGAAGTAGCCCCGTATAAAGGGTTTCTTCATAATTATATCATTACTATTTGAAATATCTAACGAATTGGCAGTCGGTTTTTCCTTTCATTCCTCTTTTCTTACATTGCTTCAAATCTCTACGACGGATATTTTTGTTTCTTCAGGTCTTTTCTATATCTATATAGATATTTACGTGTTACGAATCACACGTTAAAAGGTGAGATCTCGTTAGTCCTCAGCTCGCACAAGTTCCTCAACTTCTGGGAGTTGTCGTTCGTATGGGGACGATAGCTGATTAACGGAAAAACAGATTTTAAACAGATTTTTTTAAACTTACTGAGGTACCTTCTCACAGTGAACCCAAGGTGAATGAACTTATTTATCAGCTATAAATTACCGAAAGAATTTACTCGGACTAAATACTAGATAATTTTACTTTCATGCTCACGTCTGGAACAGCGTTTTTAAATTAAATAATAATGATCTAAAGTGAATTTGGTAAAAGTAATGAAGAACGGAGTTATGTAATATTTTTATCAAATAAAGTTTTATACGATGGTTCAATAATATAGGAAAATGATATAAAAGGAATTCACTGATTGAATGCAATAAAATACCAATTAAATTAATCATAGTGTTCAATTTTCCACAACAAATCCTCTTAAAACTACTTTATATTAAAAAAAAATTGAATGATATATGGAAGGTTGAACTAACATTCAGGGCGGAAAGTCAATGTTTTATGCTGAATAAAGGATTATCAATAATGAATACTGATTTGTATCAATTATCCGAAAATTCCTGAAAACAGAAACATTTTTCATTATCAACTTTCGATAATACCAATTACTTCAGCATCATCATTACGCAACTGCGACGTATAATTTTCCAAATGACAGCTATTATTCATCATTTAAGCAATGAACATGTAACTAAATAACTTAATAGATCAGAAAATTCATTTCTAATAAGATTTCCAACATTCTCAGTTTCATTCAGATGAAAAATTGATATTCGATTAATACTTTATTGTGAAATTTTACAAAACTGCAGCTCAATAGCCTTCTCAAGCGTGTTCATGCTTCCTTAGTATGAACACGCCTGGGGAAGCTATTTCATAGTGAAAGACGTGTTTTGTGATTTTGTAAACTGTTTGGTGAGAAGCTCACAATAAAGCGTTATTCAAATAAGTTTCTAATATTCATCAGGTATCGGCCAATTCCATCACACATGAAAAATTTATAAATAACAATATACTCCCACTCCTCGTGTACACCCACTCTCATCATACGCTTCTTCTATACTATCAGTATCACTGAACAATTCTTTTAACAATTAATTTATTGTTCATTCTTCACACCTACATGATGAGGAAGAAATAAAATAG
The DNA here is from genome assembly GCA_015342105.1 of Leptinotarsa texana. Lineage (NCBI taxonomy): Eukaryota > Metazoa > Arthropoda > Insecta > Coleoptera > Chrysomelidae > Leptinotarsa > Leptinotarsa texana. Next base: position 7,739 of record WOGN01003346.1, read on the forward strand.
TTGTGGAGTTTCAATTCCTTATTGAGTTCTTGTCGTTGTTTAGTCAATGTCCATGTATTAGCTTCCTGTAGAATATGCATTCCTTTGAAGATCTTTCTTGAAGATGCAGTTCAGGAAATGGTAAACCAGAAAGCAGCTATATAACAATAACTGAGCTTCACGAAAAGGATATAATGTTTTGGGATTAATCATACTTTGATAAAATTACTCTGAAACACCACGATCCTTTTTATGTAGGAAAGAAAAGACTGGCTTCAGGATTAATTCGAGGAGTTGATTCCTAAACCTTCATTATCACTTACTTAAAGATAAATTAACAAGACGTCATTTGAGGTTTATTTTCATTTCTTCCCCATGAATATTTTAAGAAGGTGAAAGTAAAGTCATATTACCATAATTGTACCATTAAAGTTGAATCAAATTGAGTAGAACACCCATTGAAGAGAAACCAGCAAGTCGGGAGTAATGGAAAATTATTATATCAAGTGATGCAGAACTGTAATTTTTTATAGAAAAAAAACTGGTTTGAAGGACAATTCAAAGAAGCTGCTTATACATTGTCAAGAATGAGCCCAATTTGCCACTTTTAAAGGGAAACTCATATTTTCAGATAGATGAAAACTGATGGCTGTGCTTGGTGGCAAAATTTAATGACAAACTTAATGACAAACTTAATGGTGAAAACTGTATATCGATATCTATCATCGTTTCTGAGTTACAACAAGTTTTTCGAAAAAGTTGTTGAAACTTATTTCTTGTAAAAAATTTCTTGTTTCTTTTTCACGTAAAATTTAATGGTGTAAAAACTTATTTTTGGAAACTTATGATGAAAAACTATTTTATTAATGAAACACCCTATATATTACTTCAGTAGAGCTTAAAATAACCTTTCAAAAAATGTAGCACACTTGATGTTTTGCTATAGCATCAATTAAATACTGAGCTTTTAGGTTTTTGGTAATAATTGGATAGCCAACCAAGGACTCTACCCGTTGGTCGACCAGGTCACCGGAATTAACGCGTATGGACTTTTGCATCTGGGGAAGGTTGAAAGATCTTATTTTCAAACTGCCGACCAATTCTAGATACGGGATGGAAGTGGCAGTGGTGCAAAGTTTTGCTTTTCTCACTCCTTCCTCTTGAAGATGATCAGTTGGTGATCGAAACACGTGTCGAGGTATTAAAAAAACGATTTGGTGTTGGGGGAAAAAACTCCAGTAATATTCTCTCACCCCTATTGAAGTAATTATTTCGGCGAAAAACGTTCATAAAAGGTGTCGCCTGTGTGTAGGTGAAACTGCTAGACATTTCGATAACCTTTTCTGAAGAAATATATTTCATTGTTTGTTTTTTATCATTATTATTATTGTTGAAGTTTCATTTATTGGTAGTGAATATGGTATAAATTGTTACCAGTTTTAATGAGATTATGCGTTTCAATTACTGCTGTGAAAAGCTTCCTCAATATTTGATAGCTACAAACGATCAATTTTCTTCTGTGTCATGGTCGCGTCGCGTCGACCAAAGCCTACTTGTGTATTATTAATAAAAATAACAGTAACCTATTTACTATAATTTCAATAGAAATATCCCGCAATCACAACCAATATATAATAAACGTATTCTCTACGATCGACCATACAACAGTCTCCAATTCCACTTGTCGCCTCGTAGCCTTTTTTTCTCAGTTATCAGTTCGTACTCGTGAATCACCTACTTTTTATCCTTTGATATGCATGAGCGTAACAGGCAACTCTCCCAAAGGGTAGAAACACGGAATTGATCTCCTAACACTTGATCAAATCAATAACTATTGATATCTTATTTGAAAAACTAGGAAGAAAAATGCTCTAGAAATGTTTTCATAGAAACAAGACATTTTTGACAAGAAGAAAGTTACTGCAATTTTTGGAAAATGTAAATTTTTGAAAAACATGCTGTAACTCAGAAACGATGATAGATATCGCTATGCGATTTTCACCATTTTTGTCATAAAGTTTGACCCATCAGTTTTCATCTATCTAGTTTGAAAACAGGAGTTACCCTTTAAAATTATCCAATTTGTCATAGCAAATAAAAATCTTAGTAGAAACTAGACGAAAGTTATATCTCCATCCTATATTCAATATGAATTTTCACATACTGAATAGGTCATCCGAACAAGATTAACAAGGTCTTACCGTTTAAAGTGCGATTCCTAGCACAGGTTTTACGATAGGCAGTGGAAATTGATCGTTTGTCCCTCGGCTCAAACCAGCGTTTAACCTGACGGTCAATTGAATGATTGGAATAAACTGTTCACGCCAACCCAACCGGTTACCATTTGTGAACAATGAGGTAGGTAAATGACGTCTGATTCTTTTTTCAACAACAGATCCACGAATAATGAATGCATGAATGAAATTGAAAACATCGAAGAGTTACCATTCTACCATGCCTTATTTACCATGTCCTAGCTATAATGAGGGGTTTATAATTTGTTGCTAATAGGAAGAGTATCAGTAGTTTCAGTAGTTTCATGGAATAAGCTTTTCATACCCAATGGTCATTCATTTAATGAATGACCATTGTCATTCATTTCATACCCAATGGTCATTCATTTAATGAATGACCATTGCTGAAGGTTGAAAATGCAAAGTGTTTACTCTTTTATGAACTACTGTGAGTAACTTTCAAGAGAAATTTTCTCCTAATTCATAATTAGAAAATCATTGATGCATGGTCAAAAGAGGAAGTGAAAGTTCACCCCGTTATTAGGTATAAATAGCCAACGTTGGAATTACTTGTTTACTTTTGAGGTAGTGTAGAGCACGAAGTTGAATATCTGATATAATGTATACAGGGTGTCAATTTGAAAACTTCCTACTTTTAATATCTTCCTTCCAGTAAATAATATGAAGAATCGAAAAAACTTAAATGGAAAGGAGTCTCATGTGGCACATCATTCTAATTAGCGTTCAATTCTGCTTCCAATGATACTCTGACGTTTTGTTTTTTAATGGGCAGTTGTCGAAAAATAGCGTTGTAAACATACATATGTAATTAGAATTTGCTGTTGTGAGATGTATTATTCTATTGACTCCTTTCGATAAAAATAGTTAGAAGAGTAAGTGGCGCCGTTTCAACCCTTGAATGACAGAAATAAATGTATTACGCGTGGGATTTTTCATTTGTGCTAATGCCTAATGTTACCCCTAATAAGGGGTAAGTAATCAATATTGGAAATTTGCAAATACATTCTTATTGGCTATTTTCGTAGAGTGTTTCATTGTGCTATGTAGTAAATACTCGTACAAACTGTTTTTGTTATATTTTTCTGTCCTTTTTAGTTGTACACACTTATGCTCAGTATCTACTTGAAAACTTCATTCAACACACTAGCAACGTATATGATTTTATAGTGTATAGTTTTAAATGACTAAGTAGCAATGGCTAATATGTATAATTTTGTTTTACCAAGCTCTATCAATAAAATATCAATCTTCAGACAATAAAACATATTTTGACTTTGACTTTGCATGCAAATTATTCAAATTTGGCATAATTTACCCGATTTGTACATTTGAGAACTGCTTTCATGTGGAATAAACTTCCTAAGACCGTTTTCCGAATGAATTTAATCACCAGCGATGATTCAAATCCAACGTGAATTGCTTCTTCCGCAGAGTCACCACTCTTAGAGCGCCTTAGGGGTTTTCCTGTAATGCTTGTGCTTTGTCCTAGTAACAATTGGTAACATATCTGAAGAAATGAACTTTAAACGTTCAAGCCAGTCTCGAATTTACCTACACAGTAAGTTGAAAGGACTGGCGCCTATCAGAAAACAACTACTCCCCTGGCTAATACCACGAAGGGCGTTGGATTGTATCCGATAGGCGTCAGTGAAGGAATCTTCACAGAAAATTTTCTGCATATGCAATTGGCAATACAACTGAAAGAGTCGACCCTCAATTTTGGAACGGGTACACTTGCAGACCGGTTTCGAGCTCATTAGCCAGTCATCAGTGCAAGATAGTGTCCATCATCAATCTAAATTTAATGATATTCCATAACTGAAAAACGGAATTCTTTCAGAGTAGTTCATTCCTCTTCCTAAGTTGGAGCGAACAACAAAATGTCACTCCATCTTGTGAACGAGGTACTAGCCCACTGAATAATAAGAATAAGAAATTGGTAAGATAATAAGACGACAGATAAATATATTGCTAAAATGAAGTAATAAGATAATTGTTGATCAAATACTTCTCCATGCTATACTATTTTATTTAAGCTCTCATTATGCTGAGTTTTGATTCAGATTAAAGTATGTAGTTGTATCTCAACTCACGCCTAAGTGATTTATCATGGTAATTTTTGCTTTTTTAAATATATATTTCAGTTAGCCATACTTTCTGAAATTATTATTATTATTATTATTCTGCTTGATCTGTACATTATATAATCACGGTTATTGCTCTTCAATATTGCTCTTCAGAGTAGGTTGACACTTTTCATAACAATATCCAAAAATTATACTTCAAATCTCAATTCGTTAAAAGATATTTGATATGCAAGCTTAGATGAAAATTGTCATAAGAAATATTCACTTCATATTTTCCTTTTTATTAAATACTTGATTTATCGATTTTTCTGTACAAACACTGAGGCTTTAAAGTCTAACCAACACATTTCATTAATTACTTTATTGATTCGTAACTATAGGTATAGCATAGTGTGTTTTTACATAAATATATTTTCTGAAACGTATGATATTTTTATCAATTAGATCCAAAAGAATATTATGTACTAAATACATCACTACGTTATCAACATTCGTGCGATTGTGGGACACCTAACAACAAACAGACGTTTGTTGTTAGGAATCACACGTTAAAAGGTAAGACCTCGTTAGTCTTTAGCTCGCACAAGTTTCTTAACTCCTGAGAGTTGTCGTTCGTATGGGGGCGACAGCTGATTATCGGAAAAACAGATTTTTTTTAAACAGATCAAATGGAATTGTTTCATATGGTTCGTTGACTTAGGTCAGGAAACAATTTGTGTACGGTTAGCTACTGATTATATTGACCCTCAAAGGAAATTTCTTGCTACCATATTTTTGATATTATGAACTAAAAAAACGTTTTTCATAAAAAAAATAATTTTGGAAGTTAATGTAATGTTACTCAAGTCGTACCATGGCGTAAGTGGTACCCATGCTATATCCCATCTGATATTTATAAATAGCACCACCTAGTGTTTTCAACAAACGTAAACAAGCGGACGGCAGGCCGCCCGTCTGAAGTAAAAATAATAAAAAAAGTAAGCTTTTTATACAGTTATCATCGCCGGAATGTAAATCTTACCTTTTTTGTTCAATTGCAACCATTTAACAGATCGTTCTTCAAATCATTGGAAAGTTGTTACAACGAAGCTGCATCTTCGTGGCTTCGATTGAATCTTGGTGCAGTCATAAAACAAGCAAACATTGCAGAACTGATTGGAAAAGCATATCCCAGATCGGTTCACATGGATATAGCGCTAAATGTTTTTAAAGCAACAGGGATGCGTCCTTAACGCAATCACCCGCTAAACTAACATCATCATCGATATTAATACTACCAACAGTTTCATCGCTACCTGTAACAGTTGTATCTCCACCAATCATTACATCACCATCACCACCGAAGATATTACAACGGCACCTATATCATGAAGAGATTCCACAACACCCCTCATTCAACCTGGACCTTCAGTAGTATTACAGGATACTTCACACGATGCCAATATACTAACAATTTATAACGTCACTATTGATTAACAAATAAAATCTCATTTGACTATTTTATCTTCTGTGCCTTGCATGAAAACAGTAATTGAATAAATGAAAAAACGTACAAAACCAACAATGGAATTAACTTCAATCAAGGAAAATGTAAATTAAAGAAAGAAGCCTGTTCTAGATTTAAAAAAAGTTAAAACTGAAAAAGGACAAAAAACTATAAAAAAGGAAGACAGATGAATCAAGCAAGAAGAAAAATAAAAAAGCTAAAGAATCATGGCTATGTGAAACATGTGAAGAAGAGCATGTAGAAAACATAATCCAGTGTATAAAATGTAAAGATTGGATATATGACGTATATGCCGGCGTTGAAAATAGAATAAAGAAATATGTTGGTGATTTCTGTATTTAATCATATAAATTTTGTAAGTATAAGCTACTATTTTTAAGAGATTATAATTTCATATTCTAAGTTTATGTGATAATCATTTGTGTTCAAACTCAATAATTTTCTAAGCATTGTTTTGTTTTTCAATAGATTATAATATAAATTGATTTTCTGTGTTTTTCAGTTAGTAACTTTATAAGTCATTAGTAACCAAAAAAAATTTAATCTTAGCTTGATTGTTTGTAATTTTTAGTTGTCCCTGTGATCTCTGTTTATAAAGGATTATTATAAAAGTTTATTGTATGTTGACAATAAAATATTTTTTTGAGTACGACTAAGGCTGTAGGAGGTACAAGTTAGGCAATTAGGCGATTTAATCCTACCGATGACACATTTTTGAAAAGCTCTAAAATACCTGTTTTGATAAAGTAGGTTTTTGTTTTTATGATTCTTAATTAAGAGGTAGCTAAATAAAGATTTGGTAATTGCAGTAGGATTTATTTTATTTCAATCGCACTTATTGTTACAGTAATATTACCTTATTAGGTACGACTTACCATACCATATACGACCAACCTTATCATATATTTAGAGGGTTATCACACAAAAATCACTTAATGAATAACTACATTATATAATTTATAAAAATATGAATGTAAATATATATTTTCTTGGCTAGAGTATAAGTAACAGCTTTGCTTGGAGCTTTTGCGATCTGTTATATTCATTATATTTGTGTTCTGTGAAACGACTCGAATCAAGAACAAATTCCCATTACATCGCGACACAGAACACCAATAGACCATGTGATCTATTGATGAATCTGTTTAACTTTTCTTTTTTTTTCAAAAATAATAATAGATTACAGTTTTTCCGATGGTGCGTGACGATGTGATAGACACGGCCCAAATGGATCTATTACAGCCAAAGATTCTGGAGAACATGGCATAATTGAAATATTCACATTTGATTGTTACTATCAGAACGAGTTGGTTGCGGCTGACAGTCGAATCTCTGGAATTTGTTTGAATTACGTGCGACTTATCGAAGCATGATTTAAGAAATCGTTCGCACGAACGATTCGAAATATTGCAAGTGGTCAAGAATAGGGCTCCGAATGGGTTAAAATAGGTTGCCCCGAACGAATGTATAAGTATCAAAAATTTAAATTTGTGCAGCAAACGAGTGACGCAGTTTTTTTACCTTTCAATGTGCGATTTCTTGCATAGATCAGAAGAAAAGCATGAATACCCATCGTTTCAGCGTTTGGATCAAACCAATATTTACAATAATAACTGATTCACTAACTCACTGATATTTTCTCTTCAAGATTCATTTTGAATAGGAATGCACGCATTTTGATAGTTTGTACGAATGATATACCCAGGGGCGCTATTCTTGAGATCCTTCGCAACTATGATCGTTCGCAACACTGCGAAGGGTCTACTTGCGAAGACTTAATGAAAATGCTATTCTTTACCACCCTTCGCA
>WOGN01003347.1:0-15374 GCA_015342105.1 Leptinotarsa texana
TACTGTGATTAATTTTAATCATTTATTAGTTATTAATATGCCTCAACTTAGTTAATTTTTTTTTTGTCATCATTTCTGTCGTTTTACCTTGCATGTAAATAAAACCGAGTAATTATCATTCTGTGTTTTCTTCTTCAACTTATCACAGCAATAGTAACCACAATTAGGTAATCATTGGCTGTCGCGGGCCGGATTGATGACACTGGCGGGCTGGATTTGGCCTGCGGGCCGTAGTTTGGAGACCTCTGCTCTAGGTTATTATAATTGAGTATATACCAGAGGTATATAAAATTTTAGTGTATGTGCCTGAGCAGGTAGTTCTTTCTCACGAGTGATTACGTGGGGTATATTAAAGTTAAAGAGAACAATTCGTTTTCAGTATGTTATTTAATATGAAAAGGCTACTGTGATAGGGAAACATGTGATATTCTCGGAAACAGAGTTTGTGAATATTGAATCGTTTTCGGTGTAGTTCATAAAATAACTATAGATCTTGATCAAGTAACGTCCCAGTCAATGAGAAAAATTAAAAAATCACCCGTTCTATAATATTGACGAATTTTGTTGTAGTAAATTTAAATAAAAATTTTTCGTCTTTTAATAATGAATCTTACACTCCAGTCAGTGATTGATATGTATATTATACAACATACAAATGGTAGTTCCTAATATTGTAGGCAAAATGGTAGGCACTAAATTATCAGAAATGACCGTAACATTTTTGCCTTAACATGTATCTTTTTAAAATAAAAAAAATATTTTCTACTCAACAATTACTAACACTTCCAAAATGCAAATAATGAAATTATAAAACAATAATAACAATTAATTGGCACTCAGGAGCGACTTCATTAATTCCAGTGGCGTATTTGCATTTTCAGCTGCTGGAAAAACCGGAAAAACCTGTAGCGCCACACAATCTGATCTACCACTTCATCTGCCAATGTCCTCTCTCTCATAAAACAAAATGTAGGGCGTCTCCAAAGGCTCCAATAAATTCAATACATCGCCAGAACACTTCGTGACACTACTATCGTCAAACTTAAACTAGTCGTTTTAACGCAATAATATATCATAGAATTTGGTGCCTACTGTTACGTTATTTTAGTGTACACCGTTTAAGACTGACACACTTTTCAATATCATCTTTTCGTTTGATATATGATAGTTTCAACCCACTGTCGTTCAGAATGGGCAGAATTTGTGCTGTTTTCGATTTAAGTCCCCGACTAGATTACCTTCAAGAATGAATCCTCGGTTAGACAATTTAGGATTAAATCACATCCCAACATGAAGCTACAACTGATAATTTTCAATTCAGTAACAATAAATAGTTCCATTATCAGACCATTTTTTCAATATTTGTCTATTTTGACAAACCCAAAATCTTTGTAATAATTATAGTATATCCGCTTTCTCATATCTCCTTCAAAATACAATTATCATAATTTCATTTGTTATTATAGAGCATAGCCATTGCAGGTCACGAATGTCCGAGTATTTAATTATAATCGTATTTCTTCGGAAACGAAAGGCAGTAGCAATTTCGTCCTGAAATAAAAAGGTTTTTTTTTTAATAATGGGGCACCTTACATGATACCTACCGGTTTTAGAAGATCTAAAAGGCTAGCTACTATATAATGACGTCAATTAAATTCGTATCAGCACATGAAGATTGTGGAAGGTGTAGAAAAAAACAAGTGAAAAAGTATTGTTGCACCTGACCATTGACTGAAGCTGAATATGAATTGGAAAATAATTATTCTGCATAACATTTGTTCGTTCAAATTTTTCTAGCATACTTTTTGATGGGTTTGTATGTGTACTACGATTTTCAGGATACAAAAAAATAAGGTATGAAAATTCCTTTCACAGAGTAGTTATTTACTTTGGGATTTTGGTACCATCAAAGATTTAAGTTATTGTAACAAAAAGGAACACGAACTCCAGATTGACCATAAATGCCACATCAGACTTCAATACAAAGGACTGGGGTTATGCCCACAGTTTCACAAAAATTACAGTGGAATACATGGTAGCATTCAGAAAGTATAATACAAAATTCTGTATAAAAAAGCAATGCCAATACCTGTCTTCCTCAAGCGCTTCGCAGACTGTGAATATTTTTGTGAAGACATTGCAATGCTTTCAGCAGCTATCTGTTGAAGCTTGTTCATATTGAAGTTTATTCATGAGTTTGCATATAGTTGAATGCGCAATACTCAAAACTGATGAAGAAAAATTATTTGTTTCTGGAGGATCTCAAACAATGATTCAATATTTCTGCACCGAATAGATAGTAGTTTCTATCCAAGCTCTCTCAAAGGGTGAATGCCATCAACAAATCTGAATTTGTGATAAAAATTGTTCTTCGGTCATTTTACCGGTGGAAGAAAAGAAGAGCTGACAAGTACTTCATGATTAAATAACATTTCTAGACGTTGAAATAATATTGGACTACCTTTAGATCTCTTTGAATATGATGAAACATGCACTACTTTTTTCTCCGGATGTGGTAACTCCCTCTGAAATGCTACTTTGAAACCTTTTCAATACCAGTCATGATGATCTTTGAATTCAATCGTGGTTGTTTTTCTTTGAGCTGGTTGAATATCTGCATGTATATTGGGGAAACGACTTCTTATGCCTGTAGCTATGAATTATAAATATTTGATCAAACAATGCCGGCGGAGATGCATTCGATCAGTCAGTTTATTCATTTCCGACGTATATTTAGTGAAATGTTATCTTCGTATAAAGTTATCGATGTAGAATGTTGATCCAAATTTTTGTGCAAATCAACAATGTTTGGCAAAATTATACAGTACAGTCGTATTTAACTTTCAATGCTTGGATTATTAGTCAGGTAATTGATTAACAACTTTCATAAAATATAAATTCAAAAGAAAGTGGTTTCCTGAATGATTATGAGAAAGAAAAGAGATACTGAAAGACTCATTTTTGCTTTAGAATTTTTCAACTTTTTAAAGTAATCGTATTGAAAAGACGATAGTCTGTTAGTAAACGAGAGTGGTTCTTTATAATATATGTTCACTTTGCATCGTCTAACCCTTGCTAAGAATCGCACGTTAATTTTTACCTTGAACAAATTTTGACTACTGAGGGTTGATATATCGCTAAAACAAGTTTTCAACAAATAAATTTAATATTCATTCAATTTTTCTTTCTGTTTTTTTACACCTTTTCTCAATTTTTGTTCATCTTTGTTCATCCTTTCTCAGTTGATTTTCAATTTATATAAAACTGAACTACAAGTACAGCTTGTTTCTTGCCAATATATAAGTCTTGATTGTTCGACTTTTCTTATTGAAATATATTTTTCATCCAAACTTTCGAACGAATTTTTCATAGGCATAATTTTTTATTCGCTTCAGTGGCATTCGTGCGTGATTTGCACTGAATCATTTTGGAGTTGAAGATGATACGCCACTGTTAATTATCAAAGTGAATACTATATTTTAATTCTCATACCGAGTTAATCTAGTTTGAATTGAGTTCTCTTCTTTTGTAAGTTTCCGACATCTTTTGCATGAAGATGGAGAATAAGAAAACCAAAATCTTTTTTTTTCTCAAATCTAGTTTCACGAATTTTTTTCATTCATCGTATGCTTTCGTCATAAAAAGTAAAATTATGCACTGTCGCAATAAGCAATGGAAAAGTTCAAAACCGAAAACACTTTTTGATGCTAGGTTTCACAAAAAAGTCTAGGGTCATAAAATCATCGTAAGGACATATATTCATGTGCAATTTATCAAAATTAACTCAAAAATAACCACTTCAGATATCAGGATAATATTAAGAATCTCGATAGTAATTCTCATGAGAAACTGATGTGGGATGTTATGAAAGAATTGTTTATCTTTAGTAATACGTTATGTTGATAAGAAATCCAATGGAATTAACATAATTGTTCATTGTTCATAACTTTATTACGTCATCCATAAACAAAACTTCATAAACACCAGTATCACATTATCAAAAAGATACATACACATAAACACTTTCTGCTTGACAAACAACCGGGTATATTACTGTACAAATTGAACGGGACTTTAATGTTTTGGTTTTCACTTCCGCCTGGGTGAATCCTCATGGCCATAAAAGAAAGTTCAGCCAAGTGGACAGGCAATTACAAATATATCCTGTAAAATGAACGTATTTCATACCACACCTACCTAGGGCTTTGTTTTCGACAATGATTTCCATTCTTTGATGTTCACTTTCTTGCGAGAAAGTCCAAATTAATCACTGTTGTATCTCATACAGTAATTGATCACCAGCTCTAAATGATCAATAATTCAGTCGACTTGGGGATATCATTAATGAGAAATCGCACTCTTGTTAATTGAAAAGCCACTTTTGATTTCCATCCATCAAGAATACACGCCCTTCAAACATCTGATTTTTCTTTAAAACCTCTAGGAGATACATAAAACTGATCATCTAATACATGATGAATATTCAAAATGTGAGTTTGAAATGTGTTTTTTCGTTAACAAGCTCAGAGCAGCTTAGTTTTAAGACCAGTCCCTGATTACTCAATTCGTGACATATGAACAATGATTCATTTTGGTAACGTTGCTAATTCAACACCCTCCTCAATAACTCAACTGAACAATGCATATCTGTATAGAAAATCCATTGCTAGATCCACAGTGGATTGGTATGTATCTCACAGTCCTAACAAATCCATTGGATATATGTGATGATTGTCAGACATATGATCACGTATGGGGCAATTACCTGAAAGAAATATTAGTGGCACGGGTTACAATAGGCTGCCCTCATAAAAAAGTTTCGATGAAAGAGTTACTACGTTTTCTGGACCTTCATGGATATAAAGTACTTGGATATGCGAATGACAGTCATCTTCACACAGGGTGAATACAATAAAATAGTAAGGGGCCTTCACCTCTGAAACTTCCACGTGAAGAGAAACATATATGCCAGAAGGTCGAATACCATACCAAATCTTAATCTGATCTGGAACCAACATCTACGGAGAGCGAAAAGAAAAGCGGAGGCCAGACGCACCTATGGAAGGACATTAGGACTGAAACTAGGAATGATGTATTGGCTCCACACCATGGTAATTGAACTCGCATATGCATATCTGGTCCGGGTCCAAAGTTGAAACAAATGACCGCTATTAATAAACCTGCACCCCTGTGAGGATACCAAAATCGTTGGTGCCGAACCAAATTGGGAAATGTGTCGGTAAGTAGCATGAATAGTACTGGGAAAACAGATCCAGAATGTCACACAGTAAAAGCACCAAAGAAAAACTTCAACGAAGCATGGATCGACTCTGAACATTTCACTGGACTCTATCCTTTGAAAGGACACTTGAACAAAACAGGGCTGCACAACAGTGACCTTAACTCTAGGTAATGTAACAACGAGCTGAATATATAGCTCGTCATATTTTATGAGAATGTGAGGCTTTGGGTCACCAGAAGCAAATTATTTATGGACTTGAATAATCCCTAATTTTGTACATCCAGTAAAGAAAAACTATATTAAGTCCATAGGTCTCCCAAGAAGCTTTGTCAGAAATTCTGGGGTATGAAGTTATAAAAAAAAATTAAAAATGTGTCAATTTCAATATTAAATTTTTCCAAAAGAGGAGAACAAAAATAATATTTTGAAGTTCAATAGATTCGAACCCAATAATAAATCTGAATTCAAAATATTTCCCTTGCAAGTGTATTTCTATGTTATAAAAGTCTAGATGATTCATTTTGAAAGAAATATAAAAAAAGTGTTGCGACATGTTTCAAAACGTCTAAACTGTCCCCGTTGAAAAAAGGGTTGAAGATGAATAAAGTAAACCATTTCAGAAGTTTATCATCATATTGAAATTTTAGCTGATAGCAGAACAAGTGAAGCTGAAATAAATTTTTGGGAGAGAAGGGTTTTGGCTTTCGACTTCTCCATCGTTTCGATGATGTAGCAAAAGAGAAGACAGTCTAAGCAAATTTACTTATAAAAACTAATTTGTCAAAATTTATAAATTTCACATCATCATTACATAAAATTATTCAAAAATAATTTTTCCTTTCCGAAATGATGTTCATACTCCAGCACTGATCTCAAAATCGACAGGCAACTTTTATTTATTGCTGTAACTTTCAAATGAGCTGTGGACACTGTTGATGTTAACAAAACGCGTAAAGAGATGAAAACTGTTTGTGATTATCGAAAATAATCGACTATATGTTGATGATAGACACTATCTTGCACTGACGAGTGGCCAAATAGCCCGAAATCGGTCTGCAAGTGTGTTCCAATAATTGAAAATCTATTTCAGCAATTGTATTGCCAACAGCATATGCAGGAATAACTTCAGTAAAGAATCCTGCACTGACACCTGTCGGATATAATCCAACATCCTTCATGGTATTAGCCAGGGGAGTAGTTGTTTTCTGATAGGTGTCAGTTCATCAACCTACAGTGTAGAGAGTTGAGACTGACCTGAACGAATTGTTTCTTTAGATGATTTGATTAGCAATAGTGTTATCAATTTCCATCAAGTAACGGGTCAGTTCAGTCACTTGTTCTCATTTTTTTTAAAGTGTCATGAACTCCTCTTATAGGAGTTCATGACACTTTCATGACACTATTTTCAACTCTTGCATGAAATACAAGAGTTGAAAATAGTTCTTTGAACTGTCTCTCTTGTAATTAAAATTGATGTGTTCTTTCTTGAAACGCAAGTTTTCAATTTGACACCCTGTATACTGAATCTGATAGTTTATGCATGACTAACAATCGCGTTTCGGCTGATTAAAAAACCAACACATCTATGAGGAGATAATTCATCTTATAATCGATATTATTCCAAAGATTGCTCTAGTCAATCCAATATCGTGCAACACGGCATTCTGTTTGATGTATATTCACGATTTCCTTTTTTTACCATAAATAACAGTTACCTTTGTTCGACTCGTTAATTTTTAGGCGGTATTCTTGACCAAACTATCAGCCCGGGGGGGTCCGGATTCCATTTTTTATGGTAATATAATAGCATGTTGCTGCTCTCGAAGATGGATATGGATGTAGCATACGCCAAAGAGCAACAAAAAACTGGTGTATTTTTTGTAGTTGCAAAGGAGATTTGTTCACGCGATCACACCACACATCTGGCCTTAGCTACTGGGCATTCACGAGAATTACACCCATTAAAATTGGTCTCAAATACACCAACTGGTAGCGAATACGAAAACCACTGTACTAATAATGATGATGCAGCTGAGTATCGTTTGGTTACAGAGGCGGGTTCTGATGCTATCACAAAGTTAATCAATTCAGATTTGACTTTCATTGAAACACACATTGAACGAAAGTCATGTTTTCTCAGAAAAAATAGAGTTTTTTATCGACGTTTTCCGTTTTACCCCATTCCTGATTTTTCAGAGAACTTCTTACTCTATTACACAAATTCAAAGTATTTTCCACGAAGAAAAATATTCTACTTATCAGTAACTCGTCAAATTCAACACTTTTGTTGATAAAACCGGCTAACAAATTATACAGAGACTGAATTTGTTTCCAACTTCAGTATTGGAAAACATGAATCTTGCAGTTTTCTTTGGTTCGTTTCATTTTCAAAACTACTTTGACATCTAACAAGGACGTTTTGAAATCGAAACAAACCAAAGAAAAAATTGATTCATCAAAATTTTTCAACACTTTCAAAGTCGTTTTAGGATTATCTCTTGCACGAATTGTATCTTATTAAAAAAATATACGTCAATGTGATATTTTCACTCGAAAGTTTGCAAAACCTCGACACGTTTTTCGCTTTACTACAGTATCACAATAATGTTTATAAAAATTATATGTATATCTTTAATAGCCATTTGAATCATTATGAATATCAGTATTTGCTGAATATATTCATGTTCAATTCATTACTTGAACTATTGATCTATAGAAACAACTCATAACACTGGAGAATGACGAAAAACAATTTTTACCTGAAGTAATTCTAAGATCTGTCCTAATTACCAATTTTCTAGTTGCGAATTAAATACAATACAAAAGAACAATTCAAATCTATTTGATTATTGAGCAATAATTCCAAACGAAATTCGTCATAATTATGATCGAACTCCCCCTCTGTCAAAAGATGAATTGGTCTTTCCACCCAAGAAACTACTTTTATGCTCTTTTATTCTTTTGAAAAAAGTTCTTCCAGTTCATCCGATGTAAAATTTTGAAAATGAACCAAGTTAACTTGTATATTCTCGATCTACCCGAAACCTAAGATTTATCTTTATTGTTTATTATTAATTTACTCAAATTATTATTTGTTTCGTAGGCTACGTCCAATTCTTTGCCTTTTAAAAAACTAATGATATTACTAGTAGGATCACCAAAGTAAGTTATCGTTAATGTGTGTGATTGATGACTTGTTCATTTTGTGGTAATTCACGATCATTTTAATGAATAATGAAATGAATAAAAACTCTTTTGTCTAATTACCACTATTTAATTTTATTTATACGACCAGTTTCGGGTTTAACCCCATTATCAAGTATAACACTGAAATGTGAAATTCAAAAACTCGGTTTTATGGGGAGTTTTTAGGTAAGATGGAAGTACAGGTAGTTGAACGAACCAGAGTGCTAACTTTAAAATTCAACACTGAAGATTATAGGGGTTGTTAAATTTACAAATTCAAGAGTGGAGACCTACATGAATCAAAACACCAGGTAAGTAAAGATAACCTCAAAATCCTCAAAGGCGCTCAACTAACGCAGTTGTTTCTATTGGCCGATTACTAAAGAAAACAGTTTGGACATGCAAAAGATATTAACTTAGCGTTGTCGGGAAGAGTTACATTTCTGATGTTATCAACTAATTGATATGTATTATTTGTATTGAATCATGGTTTGATATTAGTATAGGATTGAATTATTTTTATGAACATTTCTGAAACTTTTACGGATGGAGCTGTTATAAACGATACCACAAACTTGTTTGAAAATTCAGTTTCATCTAATTTGATGGAATAAACTTTGAGTAGTTGTAAATTCATGACAAATGCCCCTTCATTTGTCAAATTCACTCATTACTACGTCTATTGACTTGATGTTCCTTTGATTTTTCTCTAAAGAGTTGCTGGATCATCTCCTGGAATATCTCAATTTCCTAATTCGCTCTCATTTACGGCAATTACAGGTCGACCTTTGTCTGCTTTCGTGAAAACTATCTTATTATCATTTGCTTTTCATTTTATTGATTTTGCAACTCCTATTTCTAATTAACTGATTTCCATGAACGGGTTCAGACTTTAAAATATTGGAGGCAATATGTTTATTCGAATTGGGAATACATCTCTGAACCACCTCTGTTTGAATACCTAAAACTCATATACTTGCCAAATTAATATTGGGGTCAATATTATGATTTTATCTGAAATATATTGTATCTCATACGGACACTTGTATGACTTGCATGTAACTCGCAGATATCAATTTTCTCGTACCGACCGTACTGCAATTTGTTCAGGTATCTTCATAACATCATGGAATGCCGGATTATCTTCCTTCCCATTCTCATTTCAATCGATTCAGTTTCACGTAATATTGCTACCAGTTCGCCGTTTTCAGTGAGATATCATTAAAAAAATTGATTCCCATTAAAATTGTATTGATAAAATGACTATGGGGTATGACACCCTCACTTGCAGAGTTGAATGATTTGCAATGGTTTTCAAATGAAAAAATACCTCTTTTACAAACTCGCTGATGTTTTTGGATTTTTGCACATCAGAACGTTTTTAAAAACTCACTTACTATGAAAGTTCGAGAATGAAATATCTGATCAGAGTATCCGTTCTACGCCAAACTTATAAAAAAAATCGAAATCCCACATTGAATTTGTCAGGAACAAAGTGAAAATCTCATATTACTGAAATGCTATCCATATTTCTAATAGTAGTTAACTTACAATTTTGATACATACTTCTTAAATTAGCTACATTTCTCTTTTGTATGTCTACAAATTTTGTATAACCTCACTAATGTCAGAATACCTTAATTTTATCTAAGCATCATCTAATGTTCGTAACAAGGTGATCAAATATTATTTCTTTCAAGAGTTTTCCTGAGATTTCGAAAGTAATTTCCTTTTATTAATTTCTGTGAATCTATTTCACAAGAATATTGGTTATCATCTTTCCCCCTCATCTTTGTGAGAACAATATTATTTATTTTACAAAAACGGGCATGAGAAAGTTGGCTGGCTAATCGATGGAACAATTACACTCCTATTGGGTTTATTTGTATTGGAACCCATTACGGCGAGCCTATGTTAGTAGTAGTATTTTCAAAATTTCAGTAAAAGATTTTTTCTTTCGGTGTGAAATGAATACTTTCAGCTACGCCAATGATTTTGAGTCGTGAGTGTTGATGACACCAAGACGATCGTTTGACCACACCGTGTGTTATTGTACTCGAGGCTCTTGAGGTTTCTCTTCTTTAATAATTACAGTATATTATTATCCGGAACGAATTTGACAAACGACTTCATCAGAACTACGCTAGATGAACCTATCCATTAAATGTTTACAAGTGAAATATTTAGACTCGATCATTCTGAGAAGTTTGTGTTTCAACCATCACGAAAATTGGTTGGATGGGAAAAGTGGGGGCTCAAATCAATTGTTTCGTGAGTTGTGAGTAGGCCTATTGGGTATCAGCACGAATTCGAAGAAAGCAATAATGACCTGGAAATTAGAAGCCCAAGCACACGAATGGGATTCACCGAAAAAAGATAATCAAGGGAGTTAGTGACCTGAGAGATACGTCTAGACAACCAAGGTGAAAGTATATGCATGATTAATGTATTATAGTTTTGGGTAGAACTATAAAATAGAAACAATACGAGCATATCAACTATGACATTTCTTTCGCTCAGAAACTTGCTATAACTAAAATTCATTAAATTATGAATACTGAGTGAAGCAATTGGATTTTCTTTCGGAAAATGAACAGAAAAATACGTCCTCCACTCACGAAATTATTTAAACTTATGTAACCTCTAGCTTAGCACATTCATATTAGATAGGGTGACTTTTCAATTCTTTTATTTATTCTTTGGTACATCCCCCATCTGGAATATAAGATTATAGTTACATATAGAATCTATAACAACCGGAAAAAATACAAAATCATTTTATACTTGTGACAACTTTGGAACCTAACTCAATGGAATATTTTTTCTTGGACCTCCGTCGTGACATCTTTCCAAGTTTTCCTAGGTTTACCTTCTGTTGCTTTGGCTTGCTGCTCTTTCTGTTGACATTCTACATATGTATCCCAACTATTCTAATTTTCTTTCGTACATAACCCTGCCTATCGGCTTCATCTTTTGGAAAAGAACTTGTTGGGAATTTTACTTCTTCAACTCTCCAACAACATATGAAATGTTGTCATTTCCAAAAAAAGGAAAGAAATTGAATATATCATTGAAAAGTATCCAATAAGATACCTTGATCAAACACAAAAGTTTCTATCGGATAGAAACTGAAAAATAAATGTTTCCTTTATAGATATTATTTAACAAATCACTGTTTCTCGTTCAGTTTTTACACCAAACATTCATAATAGATTTGAAAGCTTCGCAACGTGATAAATGAAAGAATTTCGTAGAATATCTCTTACAAGGAGAGCTTTCGATATTTGGATACACCTCTAGATATTTCGATTGAAAAAGTACTTTCGAACTATGAAAAAAAAAGAATTGAAACTTTCTATGTTTTTACCATTTTTATTTGTCAAATCAAATTATACTTACTCTATTGTCCAAGAATAACAATTCTCATGACAAAGCATACAGTCACGATGATAACATCACAAATATACAGTTAGCAAGGAGATCATAAATATATATAAATTCACACCTACAATAAGCGGACATAATTAAATATACAAAAGCAACAAGATTTACACCACTAAGCCAAATAACACTTAACAACAAAACTAAGATGTGCCAATTAAATGAATAGAGTATCATGCCTGAAAAACAAAAAGAAAAAATGTTTACACTTTGTACATGAAATTACAAGGACTACCTCTAAATATATAAAGAATTAGGCATACGTTATATGACCGCCGCCAAAGATATAGATCTCAGCAAAGATAATCCTGAAAGTATTCTTCCAGGGTATAGTAGGCCCTTCTAACTATGAGCATTTTTACAGATTTTCTGAACTTGACTTCGCTTTTGATAACAAACGTTACAGCAGTTTCGTCATACACGTACATTTTTAAACTTATACATTAAACTAGTAAAAACATAGAAAGTTTCAATACTCTTTTTTTCATAATGATTTCCTACTACGTAGTAACGGCTACATCCATCAAATTATTCTTGAACTCCTTACGCTAATTGCACACACACCGACTTTGGACGGCCAGTATAAAATCGGTCGATATTTTATTGGTTAGCGGGTGCTTGCAGACACACCGGATTTTTATCGGTAACCGTAAGTAGCACGCACTACCAAAACGAAGATTAATACGTAGTAACTTCAATTTCACCGATCATTCGAGACTGGAATGAACTGGACGCCACTACTTCCCGGTACTGCCGGCGATCAGGCGACGATCAGCGGTCGGCGTGTGTGCAAGGTCCCGTTCCCACATGTGGGAATTTGGATGACCGGTATGTAGTCGGCCGTCCAAAATCGGTGTGTGTGCAACTAGCGTTACCGGCATCTTGTCTGCTATGTTTGAGACACGGTTCACTTTGAATATATTGAGCTGCCTGTAGGAGGAAAGAGGAAAGGTTAAAAAATTCTATAAATCTGTATAGGAGTTATTCCACTATAAATGTTTGTACTTCAAATTATACGGGACATAAATTGTAAATTTGATAAAGAAGAAAGTAATGGATTTACGACAGTACCTTGAATAAGTACCAAATTTATAATTTATAGTCATTTGATTTATATGGCAATAGTAATAAGGAAGTTCATACCACAGACTTACACTATAATTAAGACATTAATAATATAGAATTGTCGTTTTATGTTCCATCAACACCTTGATAATGGCATGCGTCGTTCAGTTGATAGTATCATAATTGATTCTCAAAGTGTCCAATACCGTTTGATCACAGCTGCATGTGAAAAATCAAGTATTATTATTATTTTTGCTACATCTTCATTTCTGGTGCCCTGTGACATTCTCTCATTTTGCTTCTATTCCATCATACTTGAAATTCCTCCCATTTCAGTCTCAACGTGTGGGAGACTTTGTAATTGTAATCTGTATTGAGATTATTGCGGTAATGGCAAAATAATTGGACATAAGTGTTATATTCTGATATAACTTCGTAAATATGATTTTGTTATTGAAATTGAAGTTGTCAAGTTTCAGTAATGAAATAAATATTTTCTCATGGTTATCATTCTTGATACTGAACTGAGTCAGCGTTTCGTGTTGGACACGTTCGTAGTGGCAAAATCGTTTTATTGCTGAAACCGCAATCTGAAAAATTTCTAGTAATTGTGATTTCTGTTATTACTGG
This sequence comes from Leptinotarsa texana, assembly GCA_015342105.1. Classification (NCBI taxonomy): domain Eukaryota; kingdom Metazoa; phylum Arthropoda; class Insecta; order Coleoptera; family Chrysomelidae; genus Leptinotarsa; species Leptinotarsa texana. The sequence continues at coordinate 13,565 of WOGN01003347.1, forward strand.
CTATAGTTATCACTATTTTTTTTTGTAGAATTTGTATCTGATTTCAGATTCATCTGATTACTGAAGGCAAACTTTTTGAAATCGTTTTCATTGAATCGAAAATACTTTTTAGAATTTAGGTTTCCGTTTTCTCTCCAGTTGATAATTTACTTTTGGAAGAATGGGTTAGTTCCCATTTTTTCACCAGCTCATTGATATTTTCAACGGTAACTAGGCTCCACTGGAGACATGGTGACATCCAAGAGTGATATTTAGATAGACTGAACGGTCTGGGAAATCTCTGAAGAATTAAAAATATTGGCAGACCTTATTGAATTTACACTGATTTCCAAAACCCTCAAGAATGACAAGTAATGGAAAAGCTAATGAGGTTATTTCATTAATTGATTATAAATCAGCTGTGAGGTCCTTCGCCATATCCGAAAAAAGGTTGATGAGAAACATAAAACTATTAGGAGAATACCTTACGAATATCACTTGTAATGTTGATAGTCTGGAATATCGAAGAAAGGTTAGGGATTTGTGTCTCTTCTATAGAATCTATCACGGGAAGTGTTCAAGTGACTTGGCACATTTTATTCCACTAAGAGCGGTACATATCAGAAATACGCGACGAACTGTGGCTGCCCATCGTTTCGAGGTTCAACTCAGTACACCTCAAACTTCACTGTTTGAGAACTCTTTCATTTGGAGAATTGGATTTATGTAGAATACATTTCCTGAGAAAGTTTTTCCCAATGTATTTCTGCTCTAGCGTTTCAAATCCAATGTGAATTGCTACTTTTGCAAAGCCATCGCTCTTACGAAGCCTTGAAGATTTTTCTGTCGTGCTTGTATTTTGTCTTAAAAAAATAGAACACACCCAGGAAACCTTCTTTGAAGTGACAGTTTGAAAAAAAGAACTGAAAACTATTTGAACGTAAAGTAATACTTAATATTATCCATTATGAGGACACCTGGACAAAATAGGTCTATACAGCAGATACTTCACCTGCAGAAAATTGATCAAAAACATCTCGTTATGTTATATGTTATCTCCTGAAGAATATGAAAAACATTTAACAAACGACAAACTACCTCAGGAAATGGCCGACATGAGAGAATGGAAAAAAATGTGATGAGCCCCTGAGACTGCAATGATTTCGGCTAAGCTCAAAGACCCAAATGTCAGTCTTTCTACTGTTTCCCAACTTCATCAAAATAAATACAATATTTTTCATTATGTTGAATTATAAGTGTTATTCAAATAACAAAATCGTACCTGATAGATCACTATAGACAAAATTCATTATTCAACTATCCATAACACTATTATGTGGTAATGTTCAGTTGAGAAATATAACACGAATTTTTCAGTGCAAGTCGCGTCAGTATCATGGAGATACTATTGCATTTTCAAATTAGAAAGTGAGTTGCTTATTTTGAGCCACAGGGAACAAGCATTAGAACACACATCAAACAATTTATCGCAAATCTACTCACACTAACAGGTTTCTCAACAAGAACTGAAACATCCAGGATTTGTGAACCACATATTTTTGAAGAAGAACTTCGTTATGTGGACAAGACTCGGCAGAAAACATCAAACATGCGCCAACTCAAACATACCCCAACTGCCCGTGGAAGGCACAGTCTGTTTATCATACATACCTTACATACAAAGTCAGTCAAGATCGACCAAGGACATGAGAAAGTCTTCACCATCTGTTTAAATCTGTTTAAAATCTGTTTTTCCGTTAATCAGCTGCCGCCCCCATACGAACGACAACTCTCAGAAGTTGAGAAACTTGTGCGAGTTAAGGACTAACGA
>WOGN01003348.1:0-15373 GCA_015342105.1 Leptinotarsa texana
GACATTCAAAACGATCAAGATTTACGCAACAAATTCAACGAAGGAGACTTGCTGAACTTTTACCGCTGCATTGATAAAAATATGTACGAAAAGTTGCACATAAACGCTCTGAAATGTGCCAGCTTATTTGGTTCTACCTATATATGTGAACAAACTTTTTCAATACTAAATAATACTTAAACAAAAAATCGAAACCGCATTGATAATTATAATTATAATGATGATAATTATTGTTATTCTTTTTCAAAAAGGGGTAGAAAATTTATAAGATACAATTACTGTTAGAAAATGGAACTAATATGCCAAGAACCTGAATTTGAAAGTATTGAAAACTCATCAAGTGCAGAGTAGTTTTTTTTTCAATGGGGCCCTTTTGGAATCTTGAATTGAAAATATTCAAATTTTTCAATTGTTCAATTGTATACAACCTAATAAATATTTTAGGTCTAAGACGAAGGAAGCTTTTTTTATAAAGAGTAGTTCTATGGATGCAGTTTAAAATTCCGTATTAGTCAATAACATCAAAGCACAGCAGTTTTTTCTCAATCTATTACATAGTGTTTCAATATGAGGAGTCTATGTGAGTTTGTTATACAATTATTCCACAGTATTCAACTTGCAGATCCTTATTTTCAAAGATAGCAATACTCTGACGAGTTACTAATTGAGAAATTCAACAATACTGTTTCAGATGTGTTGAGTGTCAAGTGATCATTTCATTTCGATGTGTTTACTTATTCAAATACCTTTTGGTTTCTCTACTTGAGCGTCCGTCGTAAGATCTCTAAATATCTGACATGAGAAATGAGAATTTAGAAATTGAACTTCAATTTATGACTTGCCAGATTATCTTTGTTCGTGGCTTTCCAGCTTCCTCAAATACTATTCCTCACAATTAGCCATCTATGGTTATATATTGGATATTTTCGATATTTTTTCTCCAATTTTTTTGTCCATTATACGTTAACTAAATGCTGTCATTGCTTATCTCCGGCAACAAATTGTTTAATATTTCATTAAAGATCTGAAACAAATTTGGGAACTACGCTGACTGTAACCAAGTAGGATATTTTGCTACAAAAACCCAATAATCAATTCTCTCTAAGAATGTTTGTATTTTGGAATCAGTCTTCATAATGTCGAATGAGCAATTAATATGCTTGGGAACAGACGCGCTACTGAAACTTTATGCAGTGCCTGGTGTGTCTCCGTTGAAACACTATATTGCAGTACTTTCAAATAAATTAATTTTATTCTATTTATCCTATTATTGAGTAGTTTCTGTTGCTTTCAAAACTCTAACCATTCCATAAGAGTTTTCTGAGCAAAAGCACACCCTGCATATATAGAAGTGTACAATGCCAAACTACTCGCTTTCAAGACCAACCAGTTACCACTGATTTATCGGGATTTAATTTAGCCCGAGGCAATTCCATCGGCAATATCTCACTGAATCCAGCCCAAGTTCTACATTGGAACTTTATTTGAAGAGATATTCGGGATGGCCATATGCGATCTCACCGCGGTTTGGGAATTAATATTTGAGTTCTTACAAGCTTATTTGGTTAGGAAAGAGGATCGGTAGTGTGTAGGGATGGAGTGTATACAAAATAATTATCATAGGGTTGGAAAATATGGAATGCCGTATAAAAAAGACTGATGGGTATAGGTAAAATTCTACAGATTTGAAGAATTTCAATTATGAATGAACTGATTCGTTACTTGATGAAAATTAGTAGCACTATCCATGATGGTGATTGAACAATTTTCACCAACATTATTTCTAGACGCGTTTTGCTAACACCGTAGCTTCCTCGGAAAAATGGATATCACACACTGTGCTACAATTCTTATATATAACATTAGAAGGTATAGTCGATGTAAACGATATTGTGCACGTTTGAAGTTGGTGGCACTCTCAAAGGTCAAAACAACCAATACATAGAAATGAACCGGCTGCGAACTAGTCCACGTGGACAGTAGAATTGGCGGTTCGTATTTGATAATTTTACCAACCGACTTTTATGATAGGATGAACAGTCATAAAATTAAATTTGAAGTCATGTCACGGCGACGAATAGAAATCGGGGAATGAGGGGATGGTTATCGCCGTCAGTTCAGGAACTGATCGCGATTTGAGTGTTGATATTCGATGTTGATGCAGTTACAATTACCTAAAATTGAAAAAAAAACCTAATCAATACAGTTTATTGTATGAATTATGAATAAATAATTATTGTATGTATCACATTGAAAATCATACAATGAACTGTATTGATTAGTTTTTCTTAATATGGATTTTCATCAAGTATCGCCCAGTTCTATTCAATTAATTGAAATTTTTGTTATCTGTTCCAAAAGTGGCGTCATTGAACAAATACTGATAGTAATAACGAGTGTGATAACAACGCAAACTTTTTCCAGTACAGTGATTCCAATAGTGGTGGTAAACAATGTGAAAAAGAGATACCAGTAAATAAGATTCGAAAGCATTTGAATATTTATATACCGGAGGTATGTTTCAATGTATATAAGAATCTACATTTCAGCTTTGGTTTCGAGGGAAACAAACTATTACAAGCAACATCAGATTTGACCAAAATTTCTTTCTCATCTGTATGTAAAATAGTCAAAAACAAACCTTATAAACGCAGGACGCGATGTAAAGAAGACAAAACCTAAATGGAGTATACAGCATACAATGCTCGGAATGTAAAAAATTGTATATCGGCCAAACCAAGAAAAAACTGATCCAAAGGAACGACGAGCACAAAAAGCCATACATAAATCCAATAATATATAAATGAAACCTCGCAACATACGCCATACAAAACAAACAACGTTTTCCCACCAGAGAACATAAAACTTATAAAACAAGTCAATAAAGGAAACCGTATAGACGTCTGGGAAAACTTGAACATCCATGAATTTCAAAGTCATAAATCACTTATTGAAGAACAAATACAAATCAAAACACAACAAGATCTAACATTCAATATACTACAGAATACAATACACATTCCTAGAAACAGTGAATCTAGCAAAAATCCAACACAAAGGATATTACATGATGTAACCCAAATACAGGCAAATTTACCTGCAGTATCTGCACTAAGGCGTTCTAACCGCATGAAAGAACAAACAAGAGGATGAAACGTTCAGTTTGAGTAGAGTCAAGTAGATGATATCACAGCCAGCTATCGAAAGCACTCGCATATAATAAATCTTTTTTATGAAATATGTTAATATTGAAATACTGAAAATTAAGGAAAATTAGATACATCATTAAAAAAATCAGAAATGATTATTGAATAACGGAATTAGTCAGTTCCCTAAGTGTATTATTGAATGGTAGCTGTTGGAAGGTAGGTTGCACTATTTCGTTTACTTGAGCTATACCTAAATCAATTGGTGATTGGTAAAAGCGATAATGTAAACCAATCACAATCTCAGTTTTTGGACACCAGGTACATTTTTAAATTTTATAAAATCATTGGTTTTATGAAAAAAGATACCAACCCTATTTATACCCAAAGACTCCAGCAGGTTGAACTTGTGCCCTTAGCTTCTACATGGAGTATGTCGTACATACTAAAAAGTGGTGGTAAAAAGTGGCGAGTATAGGTGAAATTCGTCTTTTTCAGTTCAAAACTCCTCTGAATGTTAGTGTTAGCAAAACACGCATATTGAAATTTGCAATTTTTTGTGAAAATTGTTTAATTATCATCATGGATTCAAGGATTATATTGCCACATCTCTTCAGCAACCAATTTATTTTCCGAATCCTTCTGGAATTATACAATTTTTGTTACTTTTCGCTTCCCTTCAGATGTCCAGATACTGGAATGCTTTGAGTGAACCATCCGCGGAAAGATGCAAGTTCAATATCCTCTCATTAAATGACACTGCATTCGAAAACCTGCAATGGGGTTATGGATCAAAGAAATTTAAAATGTGTAACCACATAGTCAACAACAATGTACTCAGGTAGTATATTTGCTCATATAAGAAAATATTGAGAATGGCTCATTAGAAAACATAAAAATTGAAATGAGGCAAGAAGCCTACGTGCCTACTCAAAAAATAGTAATTAGTTTTTTCACCTGAGGTTGTAGAAAGATTACTTGTGAAACTAATATAGAAGAAACCACATTGAAATATGTATTGCATGATATTATAGCTTCGCTATCTCACAAAATTATTACAAAGTGACCAGTTAATCCAAAATCAACATCCACTAACTAATTTTGAAATCACTGACTTTTTGGAAACGTTGAAGGAAATCAGGTTTGATATACTGGAGGAAAAAATTTAAAAGAGTTACTCGAAAATCCGGTTCTAGTAACCTAGTACAAAAACCAGTTCAGTATTTCAAACTAACCAGATACTCGACCTGGTACTTATGAGAAATGTTTACTTCTATAGTAAATTTTTCATTTTCCTATAATGTTCAATACTTCCACAATTTCAATGCTTTCAAAATTTTCTCTTAGATTCTGAATATGAAGCATTCAACCACGATGATGTTGTGTGAACTCCATTCCATTAATAGCTTCCTGATAAGGTACAAATGATTCAATAAGAGCTTTCTGAGTGTGTCGAGATGAATGTGGAAATACACTAGGAAATCCATTATTTTCGAAAAATTCGAAAATTGAATATCTCGTTACTGTCCTATACAGATGAACCTAGGTAAAATGTTTGACGTCTGTTATAGTCTTGTAGTTAGCTAGAAAAGCGATCGGTTCTCGATTTTGTCATTTTCATCAAATACAATTGTCAATTTAGTTTTACCACTGTGATATGAATAACAAATATTGTAGTTGAATTCATAAAATGGATCAGAGTACATATTCATACCTTGTATGAATGAAATATCTTGGTATGAATACTTGTTTTGCATGGGGAATAACTCTGGAGTTGAAATATGTTTGGAACAAATCGCTCGAGATACGAAATAAAATTGGTATATTTGGACGCGTCGCGTCGTTTATAATGGCAATGCGCCACTCACATCCAACTAGGACTCTTCGAACGATTATATTTTATGGCAATGGCAAATTTGAATCAGAAATTTAATGGTATTCGATTTTATCTTCGATGCGTAGTGTGTGAATTTGACAATTTGAATATTATATGCGACATTCTTGGAAATGAACAAACCATTCATTTCAAAACACGATAAGTGAAGATCTGAACTTTTATTTCGTTCAGTCGTCAAAGTACCAATTTTTGGTAGCAAAAAAACAACTTCAAAAATGCAGGAAACAATTTTTTATTAGATGACTTATAAATAACGTAGTCATGATCGCCATCTGGAAGTAGTTCCTTTGGTAGTATTATTTACGATTTTTTATAGATATTGTAGTCCATACTAGTCATCAATTTTTGTGATCTCCTTATGATACTTTTCCTGGTTAGCAAACTGGGCGTCGAAAGATATTGGTTGGTTCTGGTGTGGATATTTCTTTCAGGGTTGATTTTCTCCGAACCAAGGATGATTTCTATTTTTTCAATCAATGAAATCTCTATATTCCAACTGATTTATTCAAAATGGAGAAGACAATGTTCAATTTTCATATTAGAGCAAACAGAAAATTAACAAATATTTTGAGGTGAAAAATAATAGTCATTAAGATGAAAGTATTTTAAGTCCATATTGAAGACGATTTAGAAATGCAGAACAGGACAGTCATTTAGGTATCTTCCAAAGAGGATTATTTATTTTATTCTCATGACTATCGAGAGACGTTTTTCATTTTGTTTTTTTTTTGATATGTTACAATATACCTAGCTTTGATGAAAGAAATGAAAAAACTTTTGTCTAGTTTACTTCATACTGGAATAAAACTCGAACCTGTCGTAAAAATAAAATAACTAGTGGAAATCAGACAAAATCAGACATTCAATTCATCAAAGTGATCATGGATTTCGACAAAAAAAAACAAGTCATCAATCACACAAAAAAAGTTATTATATATCATTTTGATACTGCATATATTCAATACATTGCAAACATCAGTTGCAAATATTTTCTGTGAACTGGAGACAATACGTATTTTTTTCATCGAGAAAATTTCATTTAAGATGGTGAAAATTCACAAATATTTGAAAGTCAAATTGATTAGAGCTATTGAATATAACTATTCTGTCATGTTTCTTATTCAATATTTCTTATTTCTATTCAAAATACTCGAGCTTCGATTGAATACATGTTTTTCACATTCTCAAAATGACAAGAATTCCTTGCATTCATCTGATGTACACAGGTCATTTAGCGTTTGCTTCGTGCTAGGTAGATTGTAGGTTCGAAGCCCAGTGTAGTTCATTTTTCAGATAATGCCCATCAATATTTTGCATTGTAAAGTTATGGAAAATTTATATAGTAAGGGATGGTGATGTGAGTGCATGCATATTTTTCATGATGTTCATGTGACTCTTTCTATCATACTCATCATATTTTGTAGGTAATATCTAAAATATAAATATGATATGAATACCGAGGTTTCCCAAAAGAATGTAGAAAAATATTTTTTACGAGATAATCTCACAGATTTCCGGTCCGATTAATTCATTACTAGAATCGAAAACAAATAGATAGATATCCTAGGGTAAGACTTTCAATTATACACCTAGATTTAACATACGAATACATATACAAATATACATGTATATCTATTCACCCATATACACATTCGGGATGATACAAGAATTGATTAGAAAAGTGTCACAAATATCGCAATAAAGTCTCACCATAGAATTCATTGAGGTTTATTGATCGGCGCCCCATGGAGATGTTTCCCGAATTTCTTCAAATCAGAATATATATCATCGCTTTTATTAATCAAATAATTTTCCTTCATCAAAGTTGACTTCAGGGCAGGAAGGCTCATTTTGTCATCAAAAATTCACAGAAGATAATTTTGCCATGAAAGTTTACTACTTTACTACTAATACATTTCTCCTGATTATAAACTTGTCTATAAACTTCATTGGAATAATATCACATTGTATGTGATCATTTCACAATGTTTGCATTGAGTTGGCGGAAAATCTGATCTATTATTCTCATCACTTCCATTCTCAGAAAATATCTCATCACTTTCTTCACTTCATATCTATGTATAGTTGGATTGTCCTATGAAGTTGTTATGTTTCTGCATTCTGTAAGTTTAAACCGTGTAGTTTTTTGTAGAAATTTAATTAATTTCCTTTTATGATTTAGTTAATGGTGATATTGTATCTGTAGTTTTGATATTATAATTATTCGTGTGTATTGTATTTTGGTAAAAGAGTTTTTTTTGAGATATTCGCATTGGTTCTATTCAGCTGAACTATCATTAAATATTTTCTGATGTTGTTTATGTTGATGTTTATTTTCTCTATCGAATCATTTCATTTCAAGTATTTTAATTCACCTGCAAATTCAACTACCCCTTTGATTTTTAATGTTTATTCTATCACTTTTATCTCTTCCCATTACTATTATGCCCACAGTGCATGCATTGAGCTTTCATTACAAATTTCAAGTTTCATGAATATCATAGAAAATTGTTTTTCAACTGAAGATGTATAGAAAAGGAGAACAATATTTCTCGCAGAACTTTTGAAGCACTCAGTATACCCTCATATAGTATTTTTTTAATTGCTGTCAGATATGGAGAGCTACATATAATATTCCAATAAAAACGCAGATAATCATCAAGTTGACTTTTTTTCATAACTTCACTTCTTCACCTCAAACTTTCAATTGAAATTTGGTGTGACCCACTCATTATATAAAACTAGTTCTTATCCGCGGCTTCGCTCGCATTTATGCCATTAAATAAGTGTCAGTACAATAGAAATGAGTCAATATGAGAACTATATGACGTTAAAGAAGCTAGATTTTGAGATTTTTTTGACAAACAATTTTTTCATCTTACATGAAAAATTTTTTTTTTTGATAAAAATTATTCTATGTTACTTCTAATACTTCCAAGAACAAAATTTTATAATGATCGGTTCATGTTACGGTTTTCGCGTGAAACCGTAACACCGTAACAAACAAACTTATATTCGCATTTATAATATTAGTAGGGATATTGCAATCAAAGTTGTAATTACAAATATTCACCCTTTTTGTCCTCACTGAAAAGATTTCCATTCAATTTGAATTTCTATCCAAAAACGACGTAGCTTTGCAATTATATCTCATCTAATGAAAACAACTTCAACTTTTTCTCTTCACTAACGAGGACGTTCAAAAGGAAATTATAATCTCAATCTCCAAGTATTGTTCAAACTCATTTGAATATCCATTGATATGTAGATTAGTGTTTCTAATACAAAGTTAGAACGCTCGATTTAAAAGGAAACCGTCTCGGGTCTTTCGGGACACATTGATCCATAAGCTTTATAATGAAGACGATGTGCATGCGAGAGGGTTCGCTTATTTTCATTCGCCGTTTGTCACCTATTTTGTATCAAAATCGCGATTCTGAAATATAAAGGGTCCTGGGTTAAAAGCTTTTGAATCTTGCTCAAAAATATCTTGAGGGTTATGGTAATAGGTCCCATATAAAATGTACGTTTTATGATGGTCCTTACTATCTGTGGCATACCCAAAAAGGCGATAGTTCAATCTATTACACCGAATCAAAAATTCAATCTATTACAGTGTCTTCGACACCGATTTCCACTTTTATTTTTTGATGCATGAAATGCACTCGATATTTTTCATAAATAATTACTCAATATTGTTCGAGTTGATCATAAATGACACTGTATCCCAATAAAATTCAACTGCCTGCATTTGGAGTTAAGGAAGAAGGCTAAAGCAGCCCAAATCAACTGGTTTCATTACAAAATCAAAATTGGCATTTTTCCTTACGAATGCCGTCTACGGGATCGATAAAAAACTAAATTCACGACTAACAATGATGTGCAAGGCTCCCCATTGCGGTTCGCTGCAAACTGTCCTTTAGTCCTTTTATTTCATTAATGCTTCGTGATTCAACATAACACACTTATGAGACGTATGGTGGGGGAAAAGAATTCTGTCTGCGGTGTTAGTTGACGAATGCTTCGTTTTTATGCTCTGGTTTTCACTAGTTGACTTTCAGTGAGAGCTGCAAAGAAAGACAGAAGACGATTTTTGCTAGGCGGTCTTTTGTCGATGGCGATTTCTTATTTAGGCTGACAGTATTCGTAATAACTATGTCGGGTCAAAACGGCGCAGTACAGATCACAAATTCTTGGTTTATGCACTCTTATTTCGACAAAATGATATATTATATTATATATTATATATTATAAAATTTCAATACTTACTTTTCTTCAGAGGTCGACGTTTCGGAAAACATTTTTTCCCGTTATCAAAGCCCAAAAATCAATTCAAAACTTTCGCCTCAAGTAAATAGCGTTAATTATTTTGTTTTGACGTACGTCATAGAAAATGAGAACAGGTATCTAATAGATCCGATTTTTGATAATTTTTTCGCAGAATTCTTGAACTGCTTTGTAAACTCTCATATAGTCTCCTCCACAAAAAAAATTCTATCAAAGAATAGTGAATCACAATGTTTTTTGACGAATATCCAAAGGAAACAATATTAGAACCGCAATATTGGAATGCGTTAGTTTTAGAAAGGAAATAGTACAAAAAATGTAAAAAATTAACAGTAATTATGGAATTCATATTGCAAGGGTTATATTTTTAGGAGTGCCTATTTTGGGAAAAAAAATTTTGGCATTCTACTACTCCATCTTGATACAAAAAAATGTGGGAATCTTCCAAAGAAAGGACGGAAGTAATCAATTTTAAAATAAATAACTTTCAGACACAAACTGGAAGAAAAAGCCTTCCTGCTACTTCCATATAAACATTGAATAACACGAAACAAAAATTCTTTCGAAACAAATACTTTTATATGAACAATGAATTATACAGAAGACCCCATTCTCTGTTTGTATTCCAAATATTCGTTATGAAATATCATTAGACATCATTCACAAAAGTTCTACACTAAATTAATGGCGAAAAAATTGCACTCACATGGAACACTGCCATTCTCACTGATAGATGTCGATGTTTCGCCGTAAGACATTTGCCTTAGGGCTCTTCGGTACCAATCTGTATAACATTATAAGAAAAAAACATGCAGTTCATTCGTTAATTGGGATTTTTTATATCACGGAATAAGTTTCATCTACTTATGTCATCGATGATATCGTAATGACATTCATTCATCTATTTGATTAAATCCCAGCCTAGAGGAATCTTGTTTATATTGAAAAGGTGACTAATTTTTGAGAAAGAAAGCTTTTAGCTTTCTATTACTGTGTAGCATGTGTAACATTCTACTTTGGAATTGAAAAAATGTATTTTTTTCATTTTTCGAACAATGTTTTATTACATATTGCATTGCATACGATTACATACATTCATTCATTGAGATAGTCAGCAACTGAATAGTAACATTTTTCCAACAGAAACTGTTTCAATATTTTTTCAAAAACATGTAAACTTTCCGTTCCTTTTATTTGAGGTGGAAGATTATTGAATAATCTAGCGCCCATGCTATTTAGAGATTGATTACTCAGCTTCAAACAGACCGTCTGAAAATGTATATCTTTTTCCTTTCCCGTATGATACTTGTGCACGTTATCGTTCAGTGTGAATTTAATTTTGTTTCGGAAAAAATACGTAGATACATGCTTCATGTATGTATATAAACACATGTTGTTGTCAATATACCTAAGTTTGGAAACAATTGTCTATATGAATGACAGCTAGACAACCCTGCCATGCAGCGAACAATCTTTTTTATGCTATAAATACCTTAGCACACCTAGTTGACGTACCCCACAATAAAATGCGATATCTAAGTTGGGAGCCTATATGAGCGGAATAAAGAGTTATTAACTGTTTTCTGGTTAAAAGATTACGCATGTTTCTGACTGAGTAATAATATGTCAGTCAAGGTGCTCATCAATACAAGCCTTAGAAATTTCATTGATCCTTTATTAGAGCTTGATAAGGGCCTGTCTTTCACTTCGATTTTTATTGTGTTACATGTTTTCTGTTTGTTATGAAATCTATATAACATTGTCTCATCAACATTCAAATACAACTCATTTTCATTGAAAAAGTTAGTAATTTTTTTCATTACATCAGTGTCCACCTTTTCTATTTCCGATGTTGTAAGAGCTGATATTTTCAATGAACAATCATCTGCATATGCAGTGTACTTGCCTGAGTTGATTTTCTGATCTATATCTCTCAAATATAACATAAATAGCACAGGCCCTAATATTAACCCCTGAGGAACACCTCTCTCAATAGTTCTCAGTTGTGAGTTGACCTTCAGAGTCTTGATACCATTTTTTTGGGCCATACTAACATACTGTGTACGATTTCCTATGAATGTTGATATCCAAGTATTCGCTACTCCTCTAATACCACATCTGTCCAGTTTTGCTAGTAACTTAGCGTGGTTCACACAATTGAAAGCCCTAGTCAAGTCACAAAATACTATATCTGGACTTTCACCTTGATTGTCGGAAACCATGTCGGTTATAATTTCAAATTCTTCAATAAATGTTATGTGGCTTGTTTATGACTACAACTCATTTATAAACGGAAAAGGCCCAAAGAGCATTAATGATGTCTCTATATACAATTCTTGAATTGGCGGGAATCCACTTATTTTTACTATAGAAATCATATTTGAAGTGAAAGTTCACCCAGTCAGCTATAATGAAGCAAAGTTGACATTTGGGGGCACCTGATATTGATAACGCCAACTTAGTTGGTGAAATAATTGATATGTTCGTGAAAGAAGGATTTCATTTAGAAAATGAAAATTCCAGTATTTCCAGTATCATGGAAAATCACAGCGGCGTCTAGATGTAACTAGGTATAGATTTTATTAGTTAGCCTCTCATAACTATTCAATGAACGATTCCTTGGACTATTCTAAGGATATTTTGTCATCTGATGAATTTTGTTTCGAAGATACGAAGCGAATAACAATTTATTACCAAAAATGACTACCCCCTGCGGGTTGGCTGTCCTTGTTCATATTTCACTGCCTGAACCACTGAGCATGCTGTTTTCGGCAGGTGCATTGGCTTGGGATGTGGGGATTGACCAAACCGGCCATTGGATGCCTGCTTCCACGTAGCCCCGCTGAATACGAAAATGACAGAATCACTTGTGGTTCTGTTATTCCCTAACTGAATGATATCCTTCTCGATCACCAGAGCAAAATTATATTTGTCGTGGAGTTTTCAGCTCCTGGCGATACGAATATCGTCAGAAAAGTGGAGGAAAAACGGATAACATATCGATATTTCCTCTTCGAACTCCGCAGACTCTATCCAGGTCACTCTGTCAAGATGGTTGTTCTGATTATTGGAGCCCTTGGTGGAATGATGCCCTGTCTCCTCTCGAATCTCAAGATCATTTCGGCTTGCCGCACCAAGGCAGAAATCTTAGCCGCACAGATGCAGAAGGCTGTCATTCTTCGCTCACTGCGTTTGCTCAGGGCACATGATTCTCGGACCCATAGATCACTTACCCCACGGTGTGGGGAGTGGTCATTGATTGATAATACTGGCGCGCTCTTCCGAATGTATCGGGGCTTCGGGGGATAGGGCCTGACCAGCGCACACTACGGTGAAAAAAATAATAAAAATAAAAATATTTATTTACAAAGGAACAATTTTTACATGATTATAGAATAAATATATAGAAAATATTACATTGTAAACAAATATTTCAGAAATATATTTTCCCATATAGGCTCTTGAAGACCCTGTCTATGGGTATAATGAATCATATAGTATAGTGAAAATCATACAATATACTGTATTGATTAGCTTCTTTTCAAATATGATTGTTTTATGTTTTTAATTAGTCATTCAATTTACAGAAAAAATGTGTAATCACAACTAAGTCCGGCCGTACACGGACCATATATTTGCAGTTGAGGCACGTTGTCACGTGGTCACGTTGACTGCACTTCGCGGTTGACCCAACCACATTTTTGTGGTCGACTTGTGATATCAAAAATTGAATGCTGTGAGACGAGTATGAGAAAAAGTATACCACGGTGTACGCGGTTGGGTACGACTGCAAGTTTGTGGTTAGTGTACGGCGGATGCCGGCGGAGATCAGCAGCAAGTTGACTGCAGACGTCCGTTTTGACTTATTTAAACGCCCGTGTACGTGTAGTACAGTATTTCTTATGGGCGGCTTGAAATCGCTGGAACGCGACTGCAATTGTGTGGTCGATCCGACCGCAAAATGTGGCTCGTGTACGGACGCTCTTACTTGGACACTCTTCCATCATGATGGTTAAGGAGGTCTGGTATGCATAGCAAGATAAAAAATATTTCGCTGTCACTAAGAGTTACATACAAAACATAAAACCATCAAATACTTGGATCAGCTCCACTCTATACTTTTGACTGGTTATCATTATCCACTTACATCTGTATCTTTAAAGGGAGATTTCTACGTGAATGATCTTCTTACCGGTGCAAAAACACTGCTAGAAGCAGAGCTATCACGCGATCAACCAGAAGATTTAGTTAAAAAAAGTTGGCTTTCGATTACGAAAATGGGTTTCAAATCATCCGTCATATGCATTCAATTATTCTGAGCTTCCAAAAATACTCATATGTCTCTTGATCCTGAATCTTCTGTCAAAACCCTCGGTATCCACTGAAACTCTCGAAGTGATTTTCTGTTTTATAAGGTTTATGCAACTATTTCAAAAACTCTCACCAAACGCAAAACCTCGTCTAGCTGATCATGAGCCAGGTCGTCTACCAAATTACCCCCTTGTGCCTTCATGACCTTTTTTGAAAACGGAAGTCGACTACTGCGGCCCGCTGTACATTAAAGAGAAACAATTCCTTAATCGGAATAAACTCAAGGTCTACGTTGCAGTTCATATTTGCATTGTCACTAAAGCTATCCATTTAGAGCTTGTTTCCGATCTTAGTACGGAAGCTTTCTTGGCTAGTATCAAGCGCTTTTTTGGCTAGTATTAAGCGCTTTTTTGCTAGGAGAGGAAAGTCTTGAAATTTTTTCTAACAACGGCACTAACTTTGTCGGCGCTGACCGTGAGCTGTAAGCCTAATTCATTTCAGCTGATTACCAAACCGCTCTAAAACAACTTTTTGATAATGAAAGAATCACTTGGCATTTCATACCACCCCGAGCTCCTCATTTTGGAGGACTGCTGCAGGTTCACTGAAAATATGAAATATTATTTCTATTCTACACATTTGACTGAGTTTCAGTAAATATTCTGATTAGAACCAATCACAAGTGTTCGAATGTGCAATAAACCTTGCGTGTTAAGCGAGAGGCATAATCTCGAAATATCAAGCGGAATCTCAATTGTTGAAAAAACATTACGAGATTTTCTGGCTCATGTAAAAGCTTATTATTCATTACAATAATCCTCGAAATTTGTATTCGGGTATTCGGATCCGACCGCAAGTACTTGACAATGGGAGTTCTTTTGTTCGGTCTGTGTACTTTTTATTTGACTCGCTGTTTGCAATAAATTGAATACACACAGACTTCCATTATTCTTTTCCAGGCGTTGGAATATGAGTTATATTTGTGTTTCATACATGAACAATGGATTTGAGAGGGAATTTTTTAATTCAACTCATCTGATAGGAGGTTAATATAATTCCGATATACAGTGCATTCCATTTAAAAGGAGCCGCCCTGAATAACTTTTGGTACAATGATCTGCAGGGAAAATAAAAAAACACCTCGACAATAGTACGTGGAAAAAAAGATTTGTTGAATGAATGAAAATTCACTACATTCAAAAAAATAAAAGTGTCATATATGCAAGACAAAATATTTTGTTGATGCATATGTCCATTGTATCAAACAAATATTTGATTGAAACAATCACATCCATTAGTTATTTCAATTCACAGAAGAAATGAATTCAAGTAATATTTTGTCTAATTGATAGCGAGAATGATTTAGAGCAATTCGAATATTCTATTGAACAAACAAAATTTAAAGTTGGGTGAAATAGTGGATCTGATTGAAATAATCAAATGTATTTTCTATTTAAGTAAAAGTTAGGTTGAAGAAACATAGTATATCTGCAGGATGATAGAGAACTTTGCTTGTTTTGATAATGGGAAAATTTCCACTAAAATAATGATTTTGTTGAACAAATAATGAATAGTAGTTGAACGAACAATGCTTATAAAGCGTGTTTTTTATAGAAGTATAGAACTTTAAGTTGCAATACCGTCAGACATGAAGGTCTTCTTAAAACACCTTCAAAACAAATCGAGGCAATTGGAATGGGACACCTCCAACTCCAAATTACATGAAGTGAAG
>WOGN01003349.1:0-15369 GCA_015342105.1 Leptinotarsa texana
TCTGTCTAAGGGTTTGCAAGTTGACTCTGTGTACACTGATTTCTCCAAAGCTTTTGACAAAGTTAATCATGAGCTATTGATCCATAAACTTTCTTTAACGGTATTGATGAGCAAATATTGCAGTGGCTCAAGAGCTATCTTACGGACAGAACACAAATTGTTAGAGTTAATCATTATTATTCTCATACCATCGCAGTTACATCGGGTGTTCCACAAGGTTCACATTTGGAACTACTGTTGTTTAACCTTTTTATCAACGATCTATTCAGCTGTTTCCATGAAAGCGAAGCTTTGCTATTTGCCGACGATTTGAAATGTTTGAAAATAATTTAAAGTGAAGCTGTTACATTGTGTCTACAAAACGATATAAATTGCCTATCTAACTGGTGTTCGCAAAATGGTATGTGTTTGAATGCATCCAAATGCCAAATTCGTCGCTTTCATCGAACACATCACCCAATCATTTTTTAATATAGTATAAATAATCGGACCTTACATTCTGCTATTGAAACCAAAGATTTAAGTGTGATCCTAGACTCTTCTCTTGAGGCTCGCAGAACACATAGAGATTTTATACTTCTATTCAAAATTATTAACGGACTGAGTATCAGTCCCGAGCTTCTCTCCAAAATATCTTTACATGTCTCCAGTCGTTCAACTAGACAGGTGCAAACGTTTTACGTTTCTTTTCACAGATTTAATAATTCATATAACGGCTTTATTCCCAGTACTCTTCGATTGGCTAACTCTTTAAATAATACAATATTTAAAATACAATACAATAACTTTGATATATCAGTATCCTGCTTCAAAAACCATATTCTTCACTTAGCCATCTAATACTCTCCGCTTGTATTGTTGTATTGTGTCTAGTGTTACTTGCCTATAAGAATTATATTAGTTCATATTGTTATACATTTTAATTTTTTCTTAATTAATCTATTTGTTATCTCACTTCGGAATTGTATTATTGTTATAACTTACTTTTAATCCACTGTATTGTATCAAGTACTAAGCACTGTACTACTTATATCTGAATTGGGCTTGCCCGTGCATATATAAATAAATAAACAGGTAACTGTAACGAATTAAAGAATTAACTGTCTTAAACAAATTTATTTTTACAATATTTCACTATCACAACTAATTTATATACACACTTAGTAACTAACGTTTAATTTATCTTCAACGATTCCTTTCTTAAAACGCCCGATTCACTTTCTGAGTACAGACTACTCCACCTAGGGACGGGAGGCCTCTTATATAGCGACAACGAACATTGCAGATTCCTTCTCGGCGCATCCGGAATTTTCGTGGCTAGTCAGACCGCTTCCTTTGTCGATGTCATGCGCCTGGTGTTTGAGATAACGGTCAGAGCCGGTCTCAGATTCATTAGATTATGTTCGATATTTATACCCGGAAAATTGTTTGGAAAGTCATCTAGCATACCACACAGGGAAATATCCGATATGATGTATACACTTTCAAAATAATTCGCAAAAGCGTCGACGATTTCCTGAGGTTTGGAATAAGAGTTATTATTGTCATCCTGTCATAATGCCAGGAATTCTAGAATTGCGTTTTTTACTCTTAATAACATTCCAAAAAGTACTTGGATTTCCGTGTATATTGTCATACTGGCTCAATTTATTATCATGAAGAAAGGATAATTGAAATTTTCTATGTTTTTTATCACTTTTATTTGTAACTAACGTTACTAAAGTATCGTTCTATAAGGACATTTTCTCAAACTTACACGTGTTATATATGTACATTTTAATATGGAATATAGAGATGGCTGCAAACCAGTGAACTATTATCAATATATGTATTTGTACGAATATGTTAACTCTGTGAGAAAAAAGGTGCCCTCTTTTGTAACTAAGGCATTCTTCCATGATTATTGGACATGTCATGATAAATTAGTAACAATACATGCCCTCACCTTATCAAAACATAAAATATTCTTCCTAATATAGTGATATTACGTTTCATAATAATTTGCCTATTTTTTCCAACTACAAATCAAAGAAATACAAAAATTCAAAAAGATTACTAATAAAAATGTTTTTATAGTGTACAGGAGTATTTAGACGGCTCTTTTACCTGGCAGAAATCAAAAGAGAAATCTACCGAGGAAAGATTCATACATACAGGGGAATAAATATTCCAAAACAAGATTTCAATATATTCATTTCCTACAATTACCTACACTGTAGGTGCTGGTAGATGCCTGCCGGAAAATAACTACTTCCCCGGCTAATATATACTTCGCCGACAGAAATTCATGCAAGATACCTCACAAAGTCAGTCTTGCAAATGTTTTGTGTTCCTCCAGAGGCAGAACCATGATGAAATTATTCAATTAGATCCCCTCAGACCTCGGTTTCAAGGTATTACTTCTCGTCAGTACAGGAAAGATCCTATCCAGAAAAAACTCTCCTAAGTTTCTATTATTCTTTTTATGGAATATCAAACTCTCATTGAAATTTTCCATCAATATATTCGTTTGTATTGTTTTGAAAGCTTCATTTACTTTTGCTGAAGTTTTTTTATATCTATATTTTACTCATGAACCTAGTAAATTAGAATAAATTAGTTGACGTAATATATGTACAAATTATACAGCAGTATTTAGAGCCCAATAAATTATTATTGTTATTCAAATTGAAAGTAACCTCAATTTGTCTCTTTGCAAACTTAGACTTTTCAATCGTTTCCATGCAAAAAATGTGATTTTCCCGCTTCGTTTCAAAGCGTTCAGAAGCTTCTCCTGAAGTTTGTTCAAAATTAGTACTACATCATATTCTTGGGCTTTGATAAATGGTAACCAATAGTAATTTCACAACCATCACAACATAAAGAGTAGGAATATACCCTCGAAATACTTTAATATAAAACTTACCATGCATTGTTAACTCAGAGTCCCTGTTGATTTCATATAAGCGAACAGCTTCATAGAGCTCCATTTGTGATGAAAGTGTACAAGCTATTCCTTCATCATCGATCCACTTCATAGTAAACTCTTGCTCGTAGGTAAAACGGCATATTTCACGTATTTCTTGTCTCAATTGTTCTAGGGTTATGCTTTGGTCTATATATGTAATCAAAATCTCGCCATTGTAGGCAACTTTGGCTCTTATTTCATTATCCGATTGGACATCAACAAACTGTGTGGGCATTTTGAGCACCCCTTTATTTATTGCAGTTCTTGAGCAAACAATAAGTAATATTAGTTGTCAGGACTTGTCTACTGTTCAGTCAAACATCTACACTTTACACCATAACAAATTGTAATGGATTCGAGCATCAATACTTAAAAGGATAAAGCAAAATATTTCACGTATAAGTCATATGTTCAGATCTCAGATTTCACACACTAACCACCGATTACAATAAACGTATTTAGTTTTTATAATATGTGTCCACGTACGACATCAATCAACAAAATTTATAATATATAACAAATAAATAACAAGAACAAGTCAAAAATCATACGAAAGTTAGGTTAAAATGTTCTCTCTTTCTCTCTTCTCACCTTGTCTCTGCCACAGATCACAAAACACCTGTAGGGTGTTCTGTGACAGTATATTGCTAAAAAAGACCCAGTAGTCGAGTGTCACTATTCCCATTTTTTTTAATAATAAATCACAGCGCGCATGAACGAATCGTAGCGAATAGTTTTTTGGATGCGCCGCACCGTTTGAAACGTTTTCATGTCTAAAATATATTACTGTAATTTTTGGCCTATTAGACTGATGACGTTTCGCTTGTGGACTCATGATGAATAGAATGAGAGAAAGAGAAAATATACTTCATTGTCATAAGAAAATATCTTGTTGTCATTTTCATTTAACACCTATGAAGTCAGTTTGTATATATAAATCTCTTTGAATTGAAGGGGTTATATTTTTTAGGAGTGATTAATTTGTAGGAAAGAAAGTTTCTGGCTTTCTACTACTCCATCTTAATACAAAAAAAATCTTTTGGAAGATTCCCTCATACTTTTTTTTTTGTATCAAGATGGAGTAGTAGAAAGCCAAAAACTTTCTTTCCCAAAAATATAAATCTCAATCTATAAAGTTGACTCATATAAATAACGGAAATATAAGTAGTACAGACATACTCCACCACGTCTCAGAATAGTGTACTTCTCCAGATTATAGTAAACTCCTTCAAGTAGTGCTTCTTTAACAGACTTTCGAAATTTTTTGAAAGAGTTTTGAATGCTTTTACATATATTTGTGGTTATTTCAGAAAAATGTGTTTAGATAAGCACAAATGTAATATATGTTTAGAATTTGGGGGAAAAATTATTTTATCAGAGTATATCAAAATTCTAACTAGGATATATTTGGAAATTTACAAGGTCCCCCATACAATAAACTCATTCTATTACTACTACTCTTCCGTGTGCCATGACGGGTATTAAATTATATCACAACAATCCTGGTGCAATGTTCGTCAGAGAACAGGAATCAAGTTACAAGGGCATGCTAGCTAAAATCAACCATCAGAATTTTCAGTGTCATTGCTTTCCGAGTTTGAAAGCCGTGGATTTTTAGAATTTGGAAAAATTTGGCTGTATTAGCTAGGATATCACTTGACGAAAATAACTGAGATGACGAGTCAGAGAATAGGGGTGAAGGTGCTGCCAACAAAATTCCACTAGGGGAGGAAATTGTAGAAGTGGCTGTTGGGCTTATTAGAAAACAAGGTGAATGTTGAATCTGACGAAGATTCTGATGTCTTAAAGCACGATGAAGTCGTGTAGGGAATTTCGCAAATGATTGGGGTGACCTGAGTGATGAAGGTATTGTGGGCCATTCATTTGAAGATGATGGCGCTTTAATAATCAGACTCCGCGTAGGACTAAGTGGTGGAATCCACTTCTGGGTATGATACTGCCATATTTGAGATAGCTGATCTATTGAATATTATATCAGATATAATACAACCTATTTGGATACGTTTGAGGAAGAGGGAAGAGAAGTAGAGCAGGAGTGGGATGATATGTTTACAAGATGAAGGTTAAAAGAGACGCAATGATTATTTTACAAAATATAATTATAAATATTTTGACAATTTCCGAAGATAAGTATAAAACAAGAATGGTAATTATATGATGAAGCAGTAAATGTGTCGAATGTTACCTATTGATTTGATGAATCATAAATTCGTATTGATTATAGTTTTTTTAGTTACTACCAATTTAATATGTCTTTCTGGAACTCTCATCAGTTTTCTTCTGAAAATCAAAAATATACTATATTTACTTGTGGTATCTTGTCCAGTTTTCTGATTTTCAAGAGGTTTACTTAAAATTTCTTCATTTGTCGGCGGAAAAAGCCAGTTTGATAATTTCGTTGTCTTGAAAGCTCTTCTAAATTTTTCATTAGTAACTCCATAAATCATTGGATTGATTGCAGCATTCATGAAAATGAGATATTTCGAAGTAAACCATAATGTATGATAGAATCCGGTAACCTAAAAATTAAAAACAAGAAATGAAAGGGTTTATTTGATACCCGCTCATAACGAACAGGTGAAATAACTTTTGATGTGGACGTAGTGTATATATTTCAAATCCATTCAATCAATTCAGTGATAAATTAGAAACGATTGAAAGCCATACGATGTGCATAGATAAGATCAGATTCTTCTGATCGTAAAGAATATGTTTGTAGCAAGGCATATTGTAAGGTGTAAGCTGTAGATATAACCCATGAGGATACGAAAACATCGGAAATTCTTTATCAAGAGCCAATTTTGAACATTTTGAATGTAGTAATCATATTGATCGAGTAAAAGCAGTGGATCCGTAATTGTTCCTCCAACTATTCAAACATTCATTTATACTGCATTCATTACGTCTTGTCTATATTGAAACATTATCAACTATTTATACACTCAGTATAAAGAGGATAAAAATTATCACCAAAGAAAATTCTCAAACCAAAACCATAAATTCACAAAAATATTTTAAATTCTATGATTCAAACTCATTATCATTAACGTCAACGTCAAATTTGCTGTCACAATATCATTGATGCCAAGCTTGTTAGCAATCACAACTTCCCCTTGTCTTCAGGTATCACCTCGTCCAAAATCGACTCCATTTCCCAACCTGCCTTTTAATAATAATAATAATGATAATTCGTCTATATTGATTCCAATGTTAGATAATTAACAGTTTAATACAAAATTTTTTATTACAGGAAACTAAAAGGCGAAGTTCAATTTATTTTCATCTGAGGGCGATAAAAATCATCTGTTCTTCCACCTAACCTCGACAGTAGTTAATGTGACAGTAATTATTAAATTATATGCAACATATTATTTTTTTAGTCGTATTTATATTTTTTGGAATAACGATTTTGCTCCAATAAAGATGGTGATGATATCAAATAAGACTGAAATTCTTGGCATGTTTCGTTTATATTGACCTTCGTTATCAACATCGCCTTCAGAACTGAAACCTGCAAGTGATTTTTTTCAGACGTCCACAATTTATTCATCAAAGAAAATATTGTCTCTACTGGAGCATTTGTGCCGGTAGACATAAAATATATTCAATTAAAATACAAAAATTTTCATGTTGCAGATTGTTGGTGTGAAAGTGTTTGAATACTTCCATCCAACGAGTTTCTGTGTGAACTTTCAAATTATTCCAGTCTGTAATTTTTTGTGGAGTTATGTAGTTTACAATTAATGAAAATTTGTCAAATACTTTTGTATTTGTAGTACTGTCAATATACCCCTTTTCAATCAATACATCCAATGCTTTTTGTACATCTTCCCACGCAGGTTACTTTTCTTAAATCTGCCTAATAAAATATCTCCATTTTTCTAGTAAGAAAGTTAGTCCATTCTTCCAAATATTCACGACTTGTTTTATAAAATTCTGTAGCTGTTCTGTCCACAAAATCTTTATAAATATCATATTTCAGTTTTATCATTAAATCACGAACAGTAAATGGAAGAAACTGATTGGTTTCTTTCTGAATCAAATTCTGAATGAGTTGATTGATTTCTTTTGCGGCGTCAATTGCCGATACAGTTTGACCTTCAACCTTCAAAACAGCTTGGCGAAAACTTGCTGACAGAGAGTGTAAAAAACAAACCCATAATTCAGGTGTAGGATCTTCAAAAAAGTCTTTTAATGATTTGGGACATTTTTTAATGTTCAAAAAATAATTCTTTAACGGCTGGTACATTTTTAAAACTCTCCAAAGCAAGCATCAGCGCATGCCAGCGAGATTTGCTGTAGCCGAGCATTTGATGTTTTATTTCAGCTTCAGCGCAAAATTCCTTTAGAGCTTCAACTTCAACCATATAAATATAAAGAAATGAATATATTTTTACAATAATGCTTTCGTAATCTAAAGGTTGGCCGTCTGCAACAGATTTTATAGCATTGTGAATTATATGGAGTCCACATCCGAGACCTATCAACGGTTTTTTAAAAGATGATTTTAGAAAACAGGACAATTTTACGTCCTAGATCATTATTTGGGGACAACGGAACAGATGGTCGAATAAAGGGGCAGTCCTGTTCAAAACAGGACGTCTGGTCACTTTAAATATGCCATACTTCAGTGAATTATTGATGATATATTTTATGAATTCGTTAATGGCAATTAATTTTTTTTCATAATACTAGTAGGAATTCTATCTTCTCCACTGGAATGTTTATTTTTTAGTTTTTTAATAGTTCTATTATTTCTTCTGGGGTTATGGGTCTCACGAACATATAATATTGCATATTTTCAGGTATATCACATTGAAATGGAATATTTGAGGAATTTGCTAGTAATTGAGGTACCAAGGCTACCAAATATTTATTGTTAATCATTAACTATTTCGTTTTATGCAACACTCTTCATTTCGAACTCTTCCCGTTATTTCAGAGCAAATTCTCCACATATATTTTTATTTATTATCAGAATGGGTAATTCTCTTTGAGTATGTGTCCTTCTTAGTGTTAACTAATAAATTGTTGTATTCGTTTCTCACCTTACTGTACATATGTTTTTATTGTACATTATGTTGTGTCAACACCAAAAGGGTGTCGAACCTGCTCTTACAGTCCGTTATAATTTTACTGTTTGAATGGTTTTCTTTTCTGCAATTTCTTTTTATTTGCCTTAGAAGCAAACTTTCATTGAATATTAAACTAAAGATGTTTAGGAAGACATCCCATTGTTCATTTATGCTTCCTTTACGTCCAATCATGGACTTTCACGGGATTAATGAATTTCTCAGTATTAGTTTCGTTAAAGAATCTACGTGATTGATATTAGCTTTTATTCCGATGGTCTATATAGAAACTGGTTATTTGGGTAACTACTTTACTTTCATATTTTCCATGGTAATTATTGAAAATATTATCGACACAGCTATTTGTTTTGGGTGTGATTCTGGTATATTCATTGATCGTTGGCGAAAAGTAGAAAGATTTGGTTATATTTATCAGATCCCTTCCTATTTTATTTTCATTTTTGAGCTCTATGTTAAAATCTCATGCTATAAATGCAATTTTATTTTGACTATGTAAAAAAATCAACAATCGTTCAAATCGATCCCAGAAAATATCCATAGAAGCTCCACTTGGTCTATGTAATGACACAATTATGATATGAGTTTTATCAATATTTACGTCTTTTGCCGAACATTCAGATCTCGTATTACCGAAATATTTACTAACATATTCACTGGTTTAAATTGGGTGTACTTTCTACAATAAATCGCCGATCCGCCATGTTCATTTAGTTCTCGATAGACATATGTTGTTAATTTGAAATCGTCTAATCCGGGATATTTCAATTGTTGCTCAGTTTTCCAATGTTCAGTCGCACAGAAAAAATGGCATGTCTCATTGTTTTTTAAAAATGTGTCTATGAAACGCCTTTCCACCATTTCACACACACTGACACAGAAACTGTTTTATTTTTGCAGAATTCAAATGCTTTATTTCATCAGTTCGCACTTTCATTGTCTAAGATAATATAAAATGATTTGAAATCCATGAATAAAAAAAATTAAAAAGATTAACCGAAAATAACAATTTTATTAAACAAAAAACTGAAATTACAGTGAAATAACATACAAGAAACAACCACAAAACTAAAAAAATTCTAATGTTAATAAAAGCTGAAAATTAAAAAAACATTAACAAAAAATGAAAAATAAAAATTAAAAGATTCCAAATCAAGTTACGTCACGACATTTCGATTGTTAGTATCCACAATCGTCTTCGAGTGATAACTGGACTTCCTCCGAGATCTGACTATTTATATGGTCGCTCGAGTGCTTTCACCTATCCCCTCTTCCCTCTCTCCTCTTCATTGGTTTTAGCGGGAGATGACCATTTGGCGGGAGTTGATGGTTTTTTGCTTGATTAGAGGTTTCCATATGTTACGTATCTCTACGCTAGCTTGACTAAATGCGTTGTTGGACAACATATACGTGGCTTCTTTGAATATTCTCCTAAACCAGTGTTCCTCTTTCTGGATGATTTCAGCTTGAGCCCGCTTGATGTTATGTTGATGAGTCCAAATAGCAGAGCATGTTTGGATTGTGGATACTAACAATCGAAACGTCGTGACGTAACTTGGTTTGGAATCTTTTTATTTAAATTTTTCATTTTTTGTTAATAATATTTTTTAATTTTCAGCTTTTATTAATATTTGAATTTTTTTGGTTGTTGCTTGTATGTTATTTCATTGTAATTTCTGTTTTTTGTTTAATAAAATTGTTATTTTCGGTTAATCTTTTTAATTTTTTGTTCAGGGATTTCAAATGAATTTATATTATATTAGACAATTGAAGTCCGAACTGATGAAATACACCATGAAACATTGTCAACCACCTTCAAACAAATTCAAATGCTTTATTTTTATTTTTCTCTGGAAGGTCAACATTCACGTGATTGTCACTGGCCGCCATTTTATTATATCAATATTGTATAGTGGAACATGTGTTGCAGTTTTGTAAACTGTTTAGGTGAAAATCTAACAATGAAGTGTTACCTGAATATGTTACAGATTTTTGTCAAGTATCTGCTGATTCCATCATATATTTTGAAGCGTGATTGACGTATGTTTTGAAGTTGTATTTTGAGTAATTAAATGAAGTTGTAAATTTAACTAGATTAACACTTATCGGAAAACCCACACAGACATAACAAGTTTTTAGGAATACTCCAGTTGAGATTTAGCTGCATTATTTCTCTAAGTCTTTGAAAGCCCAAAGTACTCTAAAAATTTTATAAGTAAACAAATATCTTGAAGCATTCACTGCTGTGTTGGTATTATTAATTATTTTTTCAATGATACATCATCAGAAAGCGGACATAAAACAGTTTTACATTACATACTACAAATATTAATTTAATTTTATGAATAATTTTGCAATGGATTCACAATTTGTTATTTCAAATTTGTTGTTTTTGTTTGTGGAATTTTATTAGTGTATTGATATAAAAATTTATGAATATTTCCGTAATTTTTAGGGCGATCTGCATTTATTGGAGTTGGGTTTGGAGATAGATCTGATTCGTTCGATTTGAATGTAGCACTTCAGGACCACTTCAAGTGGGTTAGGAAGGAGAAACAGATCAATGAAGAGCCTTCCAGTGGACCTGGACTTGACTTGGGTTTTAAAGAAGGTGAAACAATTAAAATAAACATGAAAATAACTAAGAAAGATGGTTCTGAGGGAAGTTCAAGAACAAAAGTAAAGTCTGGTAATGGTGGGGGTTTGGGACTACTACCTCCTCCTCCAGGAGGTAAACTACCTGCTCCGCCTGGTAGTTCTCCTGCTGGA
Organism: Leptinotarsa texana; assembly: GCA_015342105.1. NCBI lineage: Eukaryota > Metazoa > Arthropoda > Insecta > Coleoptera > Chrysomelidae > Leptinotarsa > Leptinotarsa texana. The sequence goes on from WOGN01003349.1 coordinate 10,828, forward strand.
TCTCCAGCTCATGCTTCTAAAGGTGATAATGCCACTGCAGATTCGTGGGGAGAATTCACCTCTGCAGGAAATAGGTGAGAGCATATTTTCAGTTATTATTTTCAAATAATCTGTATGTTGTATATCTCAATGATTATTACCTCTTGGTAGTCTTTTTTTGCTAGTTATAAATAAAACTTTACTAAACGTAATAATGAGATGATTTAATAGTTATTCGTAATTAATACTGCAATACTTTATTTTAATAAACTTAACTTGAACAATGAGAAACAAAGAGATCCAAATTATCTTAAAGAAAAACGTTCCTGTAAGCTAAAGTTGTGACAATAATAATGGTTTATGTCATAATAATTCATAATTCAGAAAACATAAATTATTTCCTTACAGGTTTTCACACTTTTACATCAAATGTATTTTTTTTATGAGCAACAACTAACTATTGAATGCAAAGTGAATTAGAGATATCTAAAATTTAATCACGTCACTTAATCTTCAATTAACATTTTTCTGGAATATATGGTGGGAAATATAAAAAAAAATATGCTTGCAGGAAAACTAATTGAGATTGAGAAGGGTATGGCAATCAAAACATTTTAAATAATATATTCCTCTTTGTAGAATAAAAATTTCTTGAGAGTAGATTCTAGATGTACATGTTCATTTTAAATAAATATCAATTCAGTGAACCATTGCTTAGATATAGTTTTGGCGTTTTTTGTGTGGTTCCAAATCAAAATCTGATATATACTTAGTACACTAGTAAATAAAAAGCAATCTTTAATGTTACTAGGCCATCACACAATTACCTGAGAACAAAAAGAGCACTAGACAGTTTACATGTAATACTGTCAATGTGACTGGGCCAGATTAGGCAGTTATCAAAATCAATGATATAAAAAATTATGGAGAAATCCATAAACCACCATCTCCTTAAATATTTGGAAGGCTTTAATATCTTGAACAACCATCAATATGACTTTCGGAAATAAAGATCAACAAGTGACCTTCTATCGTATGTCATATTTTCAATAACACAATTGAGAAACATGGAGAGTCGACAGCTATTACTCTTGATATTTCTAAGGCATTTGATCGTATGTAATATGAGGGTTTGCTGGCCAAACGTCGATACTATGGCTTGTCGGATAATTTATGTGTATGGCTCTACAGCTTCCCATGACCGTCGATGGATATCTCTCGAATATTTTCACCATCAACGCTGGTGTTCCCCAATGATCCATATTGTTTCAAACGCGGTTTTTAATGTATATCAACGACTTATTGGAAAAAACGAAGAATCCAATATATTGTTTTGCTAACGACAGCACATATGTCTCGTCATTTCATTTAGATTCCAGGACATCGACTGCAGATGCACATCTTCACTGGCAGCAGGAGGTGTTGCATATCTCAATGAGGAAGTGATTTCGAATTGGGGTGAAAGTAACTAGGTTCAATTCAATGCCTCGAAAATCCAGGCATTTGTTTTTTCCAAAAATATGTCTCCAGACCGGATATAATAACGTCAGGACAGACAATTCTGCTTTGATAAGTTTGTTAGGGGTAAAAATGGACACCAGTATGCCTTGACACAATCATGTCGCTGGAATTGCAAAGGCTGCTTCTCAAAAGTTTGGAACACTGTTCCGAACCAGAACTCTGTACACACCTCAGCAACTATTGATGGTTTATAAAGCTCTAGATCAGACTTTCTTTGGAGTATTGTTCTCATGTATGGAGCTTCGCTCCCTAAAGTTGCTGGATTCCATCCAGAAAAGAGCCATCCGCCCGATTGGAGACACGAATATTGCTTGCAACCTTGATAGTCTGGAACATCGAAGAAAGGTTGGAGATATGTCTCTCTTTTATAGATACTTTCGCGGGAGATGTTCAAGTGATTTGGCACATTTGATTCCACCAATAGCGGTACATATCAGAAATACGCGACGGACTGTGGCTGCTCATCGTTTTGAGGTTCAACTCAGTACACCTCGAACTTGACTGGTTAGGAACTCTTTCATCTGAAAAACTGCGTTTATGTTGAATAAACATTTTTCCAAATGGATTTGATTTCCAACGATTCAAATTCAATGTGGATCGCAACTTTCCCACAGGCACCGCTCTAGGAGCGCTTTAAAGATTTCACTGTAGTGCTTGTGTTTTGTCCTCAAAAAAAATCGAATGAAACTGAGAAACTTTTGAAACATGTCAATATGTTACATAAATAACATTATACATTCGAAAATATAAATACATGGAATTGTTAAAATTTTATATTTTTGAAAATATGTTCGACACGATTCATCTGGTTTCAGGCTGAAAATGAGTTGGATAGTTCTTTTTTGGAAAAAAAATATTCTGCTTGAGTTAGTGGAGCACCTCCAGATATTGATGTTATATGATATGAGATGTTGGAGTAGATTAAACACATTGATGAGTTGATTGGTATTAAACATCCTTTTTATATATTTTCTTCTTTTGCTACCTTTTGCTTATGGAATCATTACTATTTTCCCAACTCATACCACTATCTATATACGTTCCAAGGAATTTCGTAACTTCAGAAAGATGAAAAATACTATTTCTGATAACCGCTTGAATATCAGTCACAGATCTAGAATGAAAATGCATACAAACTGTTTCTCCGCATGTCACTATCAAACAAACACTAGGTATATATTCAAAAACAATGGGTTATATCTACCGGTTTTGAGGTATTTCAGCTTTCCACCATATGTTTAAATATAAAAACTCTGATTTCTTCTCCAAAAACGACTTTGGATCAACGAATAATACTTTTATAGCATTAGGAAAATCTCATTTGTACAAATGTATAGAAGTGCAACATTTAAATTTCATTGGAAATCTCGACTTTTCTCGAGATCTCGATTTTTTCCCAAATTCACAACTTTTCTCTCGAGATCTCGACTTTTTTTCGAGATATATACCTTATTTGTTAAATCGCTAAATTGTTTGTGTAGCTATTCAGAGAAAACGCAATATATCTGAATTAGATTTTATGATGTTCGTGAATTCATCTTTTCAGAAGAAGGTTCCAGGATTTCAATTGAATAATATCTGATCCATTGCTAAAGGTACCGGTCAAATTCTCAAGTATCACATTATATGAATATTTTAAATTCAAGGCACATTATGAATCCCTCTTCAAAAATTAAATTCGAATTGTTATATATTTAGAAATATTATGCGCTTGTCGAGTCTTCGTTGTGGAATTTGTTTCTGGGGTTGGTCAACTTCATGCCATGATATATTTCAACATCATAAAAAGAATGTTTCATGATGTAGTTTTCACAAATGGATGATAGTCACGAAATATTCAATAATATTTTCATTATGTATGTTCTCCTCTGAATTCATTTATATTGTTAATGGACGCGGAAATAATCCATTCGTAGTATTGGGAGCAAAGTATTCGAGATCTCGAAAAAAAAAAGAGAATTCCAACACAATTTGAAGATGGCAACGCATTCTTAAATTTAAAATGTATGTATACGCTTATTCTACATTAACAATATAGAAGGAAGAATTTAAAAAAAAATTGAAAAAACATTGGAAGATTGTTAATACTGAAATTGATATCCGTTTACTACCGGAAGCAGGTTCCCCAAGTAACAATTCAAATGTTTTCCTGAGATTTACCTGTATTCGATAAAGGTTATATAGAGGTTTGTTAGTTAATAAATTGATTTATGAGAGTCAGTCATATAATGCTCTCAAAAAGATTAAAAAAAGTTCTACTCTAGTCAGCTATGAATCGTTGATTAAACTTATTGATCCTGAAATAGATTTTTGAAGATGTTTAGATTTATTATAGTCACTTGGTCACGATAAAACTAAAAACATTGTTTTCATAGTGTTACGATATTTACTTGGGGTTCCTTTTTAAAAACAACAACACTAATAATACTCAGACAGTTTTATTCACTTAATACACGACTACTGCACTGATTATAATTCACTTAGAATACTCGCTTGCTAATCTCACTACTCTCTTACTTATAATCATCTCTGCCGAAGGAATTCGCCGGTTATATAGTACGATAGATGCATTTCGAAATTCGAGATAAATCGTTGGAATTCCTTTTCTATAATTTTCCAGTTAATCGCCTAGGGAGGTAACGTGCGTGTGACGTATATGTCCCTTCGTCGAATTGGGTCAGCGGCGGCATTAGATATTTCGTAACATTATCCCCCTCACGAATTTGATCGTCCCGATCAAACAATATGTCGTTGTCCCCATTATATCGTTTGAGTCTTTCTAGGTGAACGACCTTCATTTTTGCTCTGGGGCTACGTTGAATCCTATACACCACGTCATTTATTCTCTTTACTATCGTGTAGGGTCCTTCCCAAGATGGTGTTAATTTGGGTGAAATTCCTTTTCTACGACGCGGGTTGTACAGCCACACTCGATCTCCTTCTTGGAATCCACCAGTATTTGCCTTGAGATCGTATCGAGCCTTCATCCTGTCACTAGTCATCTTTAATCTTTTTCTAGCAATTTCGTGGATCCTTGTCAAG
>WOGN01003350.1:0-15368 GCA_015342105.1 Leptinotarsa texana
TAATACTCACATTCCCATTTTACTTGTAGTTACAAAGTGAGTGTATTCAACTAAGTTAGTAATGTTTATATTTAAATATAATTATCATCTAATATATGAATATTAATAAAACGATAAGAAATTCATTATAATTACTATTATTATTCAATCATATTGAATTTGACTAGAGTTAGCGGTTTCACACCAAAAAAACTCTGTAAGGTATGACCTAAAGAAATTCACTATAAATTATTACTATTATTATTCAATAATATTGAATTTGACTAGAGATCGCGTTTTCATGCCAGCAAAACTTTGCTGGCTCTGTCCTAAATACGTCATCGTATATTTACCACCTGATGAGTTGATACAAGATATATCGTCATCATTGAATTGCAACGAAATACGTTTTGGTAGCCATGTTTTAAATAATTTATCATTGCTCACATATTGCAAAGTTAATAAAATTGATTTACCAAATCGTGTAGAATAAGTTGACATATTTTAAATCATGTACACTAACACAAAGGCCTTATCATCATTGGCAATGATGATAAGGTCTTTGCTCTAGTATTTCAACCTTCTGTACAATCAAATTATTAATTTTATTCAAGTCTACTTTTGAAACGGACATGATGAAAATATAATGAAAATATAAACAATTTCCAACAGACAAATACACTCACCGTCTTCCTTCTATTAGGAACTGAATAACACTACCAATTGCTAACTGCTGCAGATATATTCATCCACTGATTTCATAGTGTGCCAGGCATTTTTTCTACATGGAACAGTGCGAATCACCCCCACCATGAAACCGTGAAAGGTTCACACTGCTAGTTGCTACTCATTAGAGATGCCTGACGTCACAGCCAAGCTCATCTCCCAACTGGATTCGATAACAGATGTCGATATGACGACGCAGTGGTCGTTGCGCTCTCGGAGAGGGCAGACGTTAGCACAGTTCTCGGCCGCCTGCGTGTCACCATCGATATCGAGGCTAGGGCGATGCGTTACGTCACATCCTTCACTACATCGAGGGAGGTGAGAGCAGAAAGATGAATACGCCTTACTCAGCCAGTGGAGTGAACATGTCGCTCTCTAGCCGTTGAACGGTTATTGCTGTGACGTATTTTCACATTCACGCCCACGCCCACGTACACGCTCGCGCACGCGCACACGCACACGCACACTCACACTCACACGCACACGCTCACGCACACGCGCGCACACACACACACACACACACACAAAATCTCATATAAAAAAAAATCTGAATGATCCATGCACCTGACCCTTCAAGGTCACATCGCCTTGATGTTACTTAACAACAACAGAAAAAAATTAATACGTCATAGTGGTGGGGGAAGGCCTAAATTGGGCTGTATACATCTACTGTCAACGATAGTTGGATATTGTGCTAGAGGAAGCAAAAAATGTCGGTCGAAATAAAAAAATTATAAAATAATTTTCAAATGATTCAGATGTCAAACAAATATGAAATGAACTGGAAATATTTTCATTTAAGGTTACACAGGAAAACTTTCTGCAAAATATAGGAAACAGACAGCTCTCAAAACCGATGAGAGAGTGCGACTCATGGATGAAATAATATCAGGAATTCAAGTTATTAAAATGTATGCCTGGGAGAAACCATTCGAAAAAGTCATTCAGTTTGCAAGGAGAGCTGAAATAAAAATAATAACAAAATCATCGTATGTCAGAGCAGCATTCATGGCTTTCAACATGTTCACAACAAGGTTTGCTTTGTTCTGCACACTACTTGTGATGGCTCTCACTGGACAAGAGATTACCGTTGCAAAAGTATGATTTTTTTTATTGAAGATTTTCTATTCAACCTTTTGACGAAACAAAATTCATAATATATTGAACATAAATTTCAAATTAATAATGTGTTTCCACAGTATGTTGGTGTCAATTGGTACCATAAAAATAGAAACCGAAATCGTATAAAATCACTCGAATGGTACTCGTATATGACTCTTAACTTACGGCAAATCAACGTAAATTGAATTCACACTTTATTGTGAGGTTTTCACTGAACAAGAATATAATTTTATTGTCTGAGGTGTATTTCTTCTATTTCGTTATTTTGATCTTATTCTCTATATTAGTCCAAAAGATAACGCTATCAGAAATCAAACTCAATTTATACACCATTACACCATTTTTCCATGACAGAGGACCATTCAGAGAATGGTTTGTGAACTGATGACTCTATAGTTATTATTCCCATGCCCCCTTCCGCGTTGAGTGCACTAAGTTGAAATCTTCTCCTCGCGGTTAATGCCTGTAGAACATCCCATCTCGTCCATCCACCCCCGCTCCTCCGAAGCGGTCCTCAACTTACTGATGGGTACTTCAGCAAGATTGCTATCTGACCCTCTTTGATCGAAAGTTAGCCTCTAGGTGCTCTCACTTTCTAATCTATTGTATTGTTTTATCTTAAATTTACTGCATGGGATACCCAAATAACGAACCGGAGACTATTGTTTTAAGAGAGATCGCGGTTGAGTGCTACTCGTTGAACCTGAAAAGGAAGTGTTAGTTAACTGTTAGAAAATCACACTTAGCGGAGCCGCCTAACAGCGACTCTCGGGGTGGTCTTTGGTTCTGCTTCGTTGGCTCCTGTGTTTGTCCCTCTCTCGAAATAGTTATCATTAAGGACAATTACTGTGTAATTTCAATACTTTGTATAAGGACTTCATGTTGTCGATGGAGGAACCTTAAAAATTCACCTAAATAGTTCATTGTGGTTTCGTGGTTGTAAATTGTTCCTGAATTATAACCACTTTATACTCTGAAAACATCAGCTATTTCATACACTCTAATTGGATAAATGAAGAGCCGTATGAACATGTAAAAACAAATATAAATAGGCCAAAAAATTGATGATTGTAATATACTGATTTTTCTATAGGGACAGGTCTATGGCCATCTATGGTCATCTGGTTGAAATTAATTTATTTCGTCAAAAGGTTTTATATACAGGATGTAAATCAAATATGCAGCAAAAATTCAGGGGATTATTATTTAGACTATTCTCAGGATATTTTTGGCGTTTTGTTTCGAAGATATGGGAGCGAAAAATAATTTCGACAATAACAATTTACTACCAAAAATTACTTTTTTTTGATCTACAGGAACTGTTGAAAAAATTACTACTTTTCCCCGCTGATTCAAGAATCCAATCTTCTCCTTATCGAGTACCGAACTCTTTCAAAACCACCAGTATAATTTTTGATTGCGTTACACCCAGCATATTGAATATACGAAGCCGTTTGTAGTAATTGGAATGTTGTTAATAAGTGCCAACGGAAATGATATATTTTTTTTACTTGGTATGTCCAGTGTAGTACGCTATACTTTCATATCGGCTATATTAATAATTTGAAAATTAACAAAATTGTTGTCGAAAATTTTTTTCACATCATATCTTAGAAACAAAGCGCTTCATCAAAAATAATCAAAGGAAAAAATATTCTTGAAATAGTCTAAGGAATAGTCCCTTAATTTTTTGCCGCATGTTCCTTAAACACTCTGTATATGTTGAATTTATTTTTCCATTATTGAAACTGTTTCTTCGTTATTATATCATGATAGAATTGTTCCTGAAGTGGGACATGTGTAAAATATTGTTTATACAGCGGTGTCATGGCACCAAGTACAGTTGAAACTAAAGTGACCATAAAAAGTGATATCCTCCAACTTCAAAATTTATCTGTTTTTATTTGATGATATCATTGCGAATTTCAGAGAAACAGTACAATCTTTGTCAATAGGGAAAATAAATAACAAAACCACAACTCAAACTACAACAATTAATTTTTCTACGAAACAGTTATTTTCATACTGAAATTACTGACATTTCTAGGTGTTCGTTTTTCAATCATATTTCAATATTCTCTCAATGACAATGGCAACTATGTTCGTGAGGGCTGTTTCTGAAGTTGCCGAATTTTTGATAGCCATCAAGAGGATTCAGTCGTTTCTCTTAAATGAAGAGTTTGGTAAAAAGAGTTCACCAATTGGTTTTATGGATGACAATGGAAAGAAAAAAACAAAAATCGAACAAATGATCGTACTAAAAAACTTAACCGTTAAGTATAATTTATGTTATACTGACAACGTTTTGGAGGATATTAACCTAATCATTCCACCTGGATATCTTCTTGGGGTCATTGGTCCTGTTGGTAGTGGAAAGAGCTCTCTTCTGCAAACTATTTTAGGTAAGTTATCATATTTTATTTTTGATTCTGATGATATATTCAAATGATTCAATAATCGATAATTCAACTCTCATATTGTTTGCACTTAATAACAAATAAATAATAATTGCACAAAAAAACTTCCACTCAGTTATCTCGAAAGTGTGATTTTGTTCCGTCCTTTTCATAGAAATAGACGTATGCTTCTCCATTCACAAGTGATTTCGGTGAAACTGGTCTCACTGTAATTTAAAGTGCGTATAGATTATAACAAGTAACCAGATTTTCTGCTGCAAAATTGTCCATGTCCAATCCTAGAGGAAATTCGATGACAGCTTTCAATTTGCCACTGAATCTTTTCGTTGGAGAGTATCGTTTTAAATGAATTACTGAAATATGGGGAAACTTGTGAATTGATAGGGACTTTGTGCATTTTCTCCTTTTCTTGCATTTCGAACACGTCGGTTTCTCATTTCCATCCATAGTTTCTCCTCTTGTAAATAAATCCAAGCATTGACACAAACTAAATTGGTCGGTTCTTTGTAATATGGGGAGAGACAAATCCCAGATAAAATCAAGGGTTACTGATGAGAGTCCACAGTGTGTGCATTTCATCGTGGATTTCAATTGACCAACGAAATTATCCTAGAGTTATGCATCCTCAAATATGTGAGCCATGACTCTTGTGCATTTCCGTTGTCGCTCAATTTTTCGTCAATCTCTGTTAAGATTGGTTCAAGTTTCTCATTAATTATATCAACGTCTTCATGTTAATCTTCTAAAAGATAACGAAGTGGGGTGCATATTTTATATATCACAAGAATGGCACATACAGTGGTCTACTCAATCATTTTAATCTGCTGAACATGATTGTTCTCAAACTCCAATAGACTAAAACGATCAACAGTCAGTTAATAAAATGATTTTATTTCGAAAAATTATGAACTTCTGTAAACAATGTTCTAGTCTGAATTGAATATGTAATATTCAAAGTATTCTTCGAACGAACGGTTTTGACTGATCATATAATCAACGTGAATTATTCCATAGATATTCGAAAATATTCACGAAGATACTAGTTGGATACTTGCAATTAGTGATATCAAAAGTCATGGAAAAAGTCGTTAACCACCAGATCCCTAAATGTCTCTAAATATTTGAGAGGCCTTAACATCTTGAGCGATCATCAATATGGCTTTCATAAACAAAAATCAACAAGTGACCTTTTATCGTATGTCATCCATATTCTAATTTCGATGGTATGGTTTGTCGGATTATTTCTGTGTAAGGATCTCCAACTTCCTGAAAAAATAGTTCCTGCCAGTGGCAGTCAATGGATATCTCTCGAATACTTTTAGCATCAACGCTGGTGGTTTCTAGGGATCCATATTGTCTCCAATCCTCTTTATATTATCTAACAACGACTTATTGGAAAATAAAAACAATAATCCAATATATTGTTCAGTTGACGACAGCATATTTGTCTTGTCATTCCATTTGGATTCCAGGACATCGGCTGCGGATGCAAATCTTCAGTATTCCATATTTTTGGTATGAATTTGCAGATGCTCAAGTTGTTCATGAAGATTTTCATATTTCTTGTATTGGGACACTGTATATGTTTCTAGATTCTTGAGCTCGAAGTTTATACAAGTTTTTTTCTGTGCATTTCAGAAACTGCATTACAAATATTTCAATATTTTATTCGAATTGTTTTAAATTTTCTATGTATTATAATGCTTCATACAATATTCTGTATCAATCCTGAAGTTATCCAACACTATATACTCATTCATTATTTTTTGTCAACTATTATACATTTTCATGGATATTCGAACTGAAACCTCTGCCGTAAAATAAATCTAGAGCAGGTACTGTTTTCAAACACTACAACTGCAACACACTTTTTTGACTTGCTTTCTATCTCCTGAAGACACCAACATGGTTGGTAAAACACATGTCGAGAAGAGTGTTACTTACAGTTTTGGTATTTGAGAAAAGTAATTGTTTTGGATATATTTATACTAAACAATTATCAACAATAGTTATCAACAAGCATAACAATAGTTATGTTCGAAGAAGCAATTGTATAGCGAAACACGTGTCGCGGTTTTGTAAAACCCTTATAGTAAAAATCATACAATAAACTCTATTGATCAGTTTTTTAATATGGATTTTCATCAAGTATCGACCAGTTCTATCCAATTAAACAATTATCTACATCTACAGGAACCATGTGAGTACAATATTTTTTGAGTTTATTCAATATCTCAATGTAAGCCGTACACTTCTTTTTTTCCCAGACCGCATGATCAACAGCGAAAGTATTACTCATTCAGTTACAACAGTAAGAACATTTATTCGCTTCGGATTCACCTTGTTCGAGGTTATGATTTTCACCGCAAATCGAATAAGAAATGGGTTTCTTGTAGTTCCGAGATGCATTATTAAAATCGTTGTAATTGAAACAGCGATGTATACAAATAGCATCGTATATCACGCAAAAGAAACATTACCTGCTCTCAAAGTGCGATCGTTAGGTATATTTTCAATATTTTACAAGCCGAGTTGATTCCAAATATGTCACGTTTACATTTCAGAAGATAGTTACGCAGTTCTTCTGCTGAAAAGTTCTCCGTCATTTCCACTATGCGCGTCCTAGGAAGCAATATTTTAACGTTTTTGACGTCATAAGAGACAGCCATATTTTATACCATTTGCTTCAGTTTTTCATTGTCAGACGGATTAGCATACCGATATCTTGTACAGGTTAAACTCTGGCGATCTACAAGTTCTCAACTGCTGGATTGGTAGCGCGCAAAATATCCGACTTTGTTCGCGAGACTGTTTGCTCAATGTTTTGGAAAGAGAACACATCAGAGTACTTCAGGGGCATATGAGTGCAGGTTCAGTTTCATATGCATCTCTTGCTATGTTTGATCTGAGTGCGTTTATTTCTAACTTCAAAGAAGTAAGAGCAATATTCACCTTGGATTCCACCACATTTTGTAGTCCGGACGGGTCTATAAGAATGCAGTTTCTCAAACAGTTGTCGCATTTCCAGCATAACCTTGGTATATTATTTTACAATTTGATGAATGTACTATCTTCTGTTTTTGTTATGTAAATAGCATGGAATTCGTTTTTGCAGCCCTCGCAAATAATGCCAGGCCCATTTCAGCTCACAGATGATGAACTGGATGCGCAATTAACCATTATGAATCAGAATTGCATTCCAATAAATCGAACAAATCCAAGTGGTATGTTGGATGCGAATGAGGTACTCTGCATAGTTATTGAAGACACCATTCACGAGATACACAGCACACACTAGTTCATGAACCGTGCCAAGACAATTCACATTCATAGCATTGACAGTGGCTGTCACACGACTTTGAACTATGTGCAAGGTCATTATGACCGTGAACATTGGGGTTGACTTCGACCCGTCTCAGATACGTGACCTTCAAGGACGTTTGATGTTTGACCTTGAAAGACGTCCTTCAGCTATGTACATAATACATAGCTGATGAGCGGTCCTTCCTGTTGGCTCACCAAGTTTGACGTTACCTCTCGATGTAGAGAGTGCAAATATAAAAAAATATATTCATGTAATTGTGGTGAGTCTTTCACTCATAGTGATGATCTTCATCGGCATCAGATCCAGAGTTGCCAAGGAGTTGCCGTCAGCGAAACGAGCGAGTTGGATGACGCTGCTACTACTTCAACGCCTATGTACCCATGGAATTGTTGCAATGTGACAGTTTCCGTAAGGCAAGTGAATTCTTACAAGAGAAGCAAAAGAATGATTTATGATGGGGTAATTTTAAAGAATGCATATAATTGTCAGGGTGCAGAGATCGATGATTTTCACTGATTATATGTCATTATGTCATTCTTCAATGAGGTTAGGCAGAATGTCATTGAATTGCTGAAATCAGCCATGAAAATTCATGAAAACATCAAAGTGAGTATGGAAGTATTTATAAGTTTTTATTAGATTCAATTTAAATATAATAGTCTAAGATCCCAGTGTTAAACTACCTTCACCAAGCTATTTAATGGAAGAAACGTATTTATATCAAATCGAATATGTCAATACATATATTGCAAATTCATTGACTGAAAAATTCCAGTCCAAAATATGATTAATTAACAATTTAATTTTTATTAACATTTCACTGGTTTGGTTGATAGACAAATTCCATACAAATCTGACGTATGAAGCCTCTTGAATAGACAGGTACAAACAGGTAAATTGATATAAGTAATTTGCAATGTTCTGGTTATTGAATTAAAGTTGAATTGAAATGAAGATTATTCCATTACAAACACGGTGGTATAGTGTTGTATGGGAAAAATTGGTCCTGAATTTCGATTATCGGGTTTTGAAAAGTAAAATATTACTGGGAGTGAATACGTGTGACGAAGAGATACCAGCGAACCATCCCAGGGGATAGAAAAGGACACATCATTGCAGTTGTTTGTAGTTCGTCCATTGAATGGAAGAGAATAGCGTATGCTATTTGCCAGTGAAAATGAAAAGAATAGTAGAGAGTCGTAAATAGTTTACAACATTTCAATAATATTGAGCCACTTCAAAATGATCCACAGCATTTACGAGTCTATCGCTATCCTTTTCATTTTCACGGACAAATAGCATACGCACTCTCCTTCATTCGAAAGGTCCCAAGAAAGGTTATCATAGCACTGGCAGTTGAATGGGCTATCAAGTCTTGTCAGCTCTTGAAATCTCCTGGAGAAGATGGTATATTTCCAGCTCTTCTTCAAAACGGACTGGAAATAATTTTACCCATTCTCACAAAATTGTATAGAGCTAATCTGACGTGAAACTATATACCACCTAATTGGTTGGCAGCAACCTAAAGAAGGCCGGATAGACCCACATCCCAAATCAGTACGACGAATCAGCTTTACATCAGTAATATAGCTATAGGAGTTCCTTATGGAAAAACACGTGCAAATTTGAGCAGGTTCATTCTGGCGTTTTTTGAACCTTCGATCGTAATCTCGTGGAACACGCAACTCGAAGTAGGTGATACGTAGTCGTCCCCTCTCCTCCACTTTTCGTCATTACCCCGTCGACCAATGAGTAACTACTGCGCATACAGCGGGAAATTCAAATCAGTAGATGAACAACACCGATTCTGGCTCAAAATCCCATGTATTTTCTTATGGAGCTGAACTTTTTGCAATTTTTTATTCAAACAGGAGTGGGGGAAACGTGTGACGTCATCGACGCAGAATGGAATGAGTATCGTAGCGATTCAAGCGTGGAACTCCGCCCCTTGGCCCCCTTAGTACTCCGCCCCTCGCCCCCCTTAGTACTCCGCCCTCGGCCCCCTTGGGACTCTGCACCACCGCTCAGGCCCTCTTTAGACTCCGCCTCACTCCTCGGTCCCCTTGTCGCGTTCCAGTCACGTGATTCTAATTTGAAGACGTTTATAGTTACGAGATTCGTACCCGGATCGTCCGCGTGGTAGACATTGTCCTTAGCCTCTACACCGACGTGAGATAGTTAGTTTTGTCGTTAGTTTTGTCGGAACCGAAATTGACTCATTTTATATACTTGACCGCATTTTTTGATTTCCATAGAATGTTGGGCAAGTTGTAATCATCATTATCATGTTGAAAAAAGGAAAAAATACTTATATTTGGGAAATAATTAATATTTCATATGAAGATGTGTATGTAACAGCGAGAGACGCGTGTGACGTAATCGAAGCACAGAGGGATGGAGATGATATCGAGTTTATACGCTGCCAATGCCAGCAGGTGTTGCCGGTTGTAAAATTTATCGTTGTTTATGGGGCAATGTTGTGTTGCCGATTTTAAAGTTAGGCGTTAACGACTCGACGAAAATTAGAAGCGCGAAAGTGATATATTAATAATAATGAATCAGATTTAGGAAAAAATATAATAACCCAACAGTTCAACCTGCGATTCCTCAATGTATATGGGTTGTTTCAAAATACATCATTGAAGAAAAAACATAAAAACATGGCGTCGAAGTGTACAGGATGCATCAAAATACATATATCATTCAAGAAAAAGAAAACATAACAGGTTCACGAAGCTGTAAGATGTCAACGTGCGAACCCTCAATGTGTTCAAGGTGTCTCAAAATACATCACTGAAATCAAACATGGGATCGAAGTGTACAGGGTGCGTCAAACTATATCATTTAAAAAAAAATATGTCGGTTTAAAATATGATATCAATGTGTATACATGGCGTCATTTAAAAAAACATGCCGGTTTAACAGAAGTCTAGCATTCCAACATGTCAGAAGGACACTAAGTCTCGTATCTTTGTAAACCAAGTTAGCATCATCAGGATGGCACCAAAGTTGTCGAGGAATTATGTATTGTAGAGTTAACATTCGAAAATGGGGAAAGCAACCGTTTTACAAGCGTTTCGACCGTTTTACATGGGAACATTTTGCATGCGATCGTTTTGTGTGCGTTTTCGACCGTTTCCCGTGCGTTTTCGATCGTTTGCGTGCGTTTATTCGTTATCGTTTCATCGTTATTGTCGTAACCGTTTTTCGTGTTTCAATATGACCATCATTTATCACTTAACGCGTTTCGCTAACCAACTGAGCCTCATCAGGATATGACTAAAGTCCATGCTTTGTCGTATGAAGGTTTGCGAATTTTCAGACTTCAGAACGGAACCTTGTGGTACACTCAGCCTAACTTCTGTTACAGAGTGGTGTTGGTCAGCCAATCAGAGTGGGGGAATCAAATATCACTCGACTGATTGTATTAAATAAATTGAACTGGAGAATGAGGCTCGAATAATAATAATAACAGTGATAAACCATTAAAACTTTGAAAATGATGCAGTCAGCGTGAGAGGTGGTAGAAAATGTGTGATGATTTGAATTAATGAATCAGTTATTAGAAAAAAAAATGACGCAACTGTCAGAAAGGCCCTAAGTTATATATTCACTGATAATGATCGGATCATCACGTACAGCACGTCAAATGAAAAGATAAGTAATTCAGAATTCATCGAAAAATAAAAAAAAGATGGCGCAACATGTCAGAAGAGGACTAAGCCACATCTTCGTTAATGATAGTTGAATCTCAACGGATAGCACATCAAATGAAAGGGAAACGAATACAAAGTGTATCAACAGAGAAAAAACAAAGATGGCATGATAAATATAATATTCAGCGCCTTATGTGAAGTAGCATAGGAAGAATTGCAAATTCAAAGAAAGTCATTGAACAAACTTGAAATTAAAAGATATTGTGTTATGAACAATTACAAGTGTATTTCAATTGCAGAGGCTTGATTCAAAACTCAGAATTTATTGACAAAGAAAATGAAAAAATTATTGTATACCAAAACATATGATATATTTGGATTCCTAAGGGTGAGAAGGTTTCGAATCAATCAAAAAACCACCACTTCCGGTTTTCACTTCCGGTCATCTGATTTCAATGATTAGGGCATCAATGAATTCGTTTACATGCCATGAAATATAATCAATCATTTGTCGAAGCCAAAAGGACCTTATAACCTATTTTCATTGTACTAGCCGCAACAGACCGATGTGGTTACTCATTTCAAATGATTTCATTTGTAGATTATGAATAGTATAATATACGGCGTCTAATGTGAAATAGCATATGAAAAATTGCACATTCAAAGGAAGTCATTGAACAAACTTGAAGTTGAAAGTTGTTGGGTTATGCACAATTACGAGTGTAATTCAGTTGTAGAAGTTTGATTAAAACCGCAGAATTTGTTGACAAATTACATAAAGAGTTGGTATCATCAGAAAATGAATTATAGTCCAGAAAAAAGCCATCAGACAAACATAACAACAATCATTATTTCCAAATATTATAATTGTAACACTTTTTCCAATGAGCACGGAATAGCTATGTCAGAAAAATTATCAGGAAATATAAATACATTTATTTTGGAAACGTCAGATCTGGACACCAGATTAGATCTGGTGTCCATTTTGACACCCCTTCAAACTCATCGAAACAGAGAGCAGAATTGTCTCTCCTGACGTTATCATATACGGTTCGGAGACATTTATCGTTTTGGAGAAAATCGAGGACTGGATTTTCGTGCCATTGAATTGAACTTGGTTACTTTCACCCAATGAAAAATCACCTCCAGATTCTCATAAAAATATGCAACTTCCTGCTGCCGGTCAAGATGTGCATCAGTAGCCGATATCCTGGAATCCAAATGTTAGGACAAGACAAATGTGTTATAGTCAGCAAAACTATATATTGGATTCTTGTTTTTTTCCAATGAGTTGTTGATATACAATAAAAATAGGTTTGGAGACGATATGGATCCCTGGGAAACACCAGAATTGATGGTGAAAGTATCCGAGAGATATCCATCGGCGGCCACTTGCAGAGAAATTTCTTTCAGAAAGCTGACGAGCCATACACAAAAACAATCCGACAAGCCGTAGCATTCAAGTTTGGCGAGCAAACCCTCATGCCACACACGGTGAAAGGTTTCAGAAATATCAAGCGCAACAGCTCTTGATTCTCCATGTTTCTTGATTGCGTCATTCCAAATATGAATGACATGCGATAGAAGATCGCCTGTCGATCTTAGTTTCCGAAAGCCATATTGATGACCGTTCGAGGTATTAAAGTTTTGCAAATATTTGAGGATATGGTGGTTTACGGCTTTCACCATGGTTGTCAATATCACTGATAGCAAAGCGACTGATCTATACTCATTTGGAAAATTTTTCTTGTCCTTTTTGAGAATAGGCTGAACGCGAGCAATTTTCCAGCTAGAAGGAAAAACCCCTTCCTTGTAAGGTAGGTTGAAAAGTCTGCAATATACTGGTGCGAGTTCATTGGCTCACTTTTCAAGTATGATGATGGGCACTCCATCAAGATCTGGCATTTGTTGATATTGAGCTATTTTAAAATTTGCAGAAGATTCAGCTAGTTGATTTGTTTCATCTATGGCTGTTGTTCCAATTGAACAATCTGCTTGTGTTAGTGCTGGAATTGTGGATTTTGTAATGTTTTGATCAACAGCTCCAGATGCCGTCCAGAAGGATCTAGACCCATTGGGATTGGTAAGCAGTTTGTTGCAAATTTTCTGATTGTGAGGTTGTTTGCGTTCATTTTTTTTAAATTGCAGCTATTGCGAGCATAAATAAACCAAGTTTGGTTTTCATTATTGAAATTTTTGCGCCACTACCGCTAAGCAACCTCACTACCAATACAAACTCGATGCGCTTACGGAAGGTGATAAGAGCAGGCAGTGGTTGTCGGAACTTCACGGACTGCAGACTTGTGCACTCTCTATATAGAAAGTCACCGTCCAACTTGATGAACTGATGGGAAGAACCGCTCATTAGACTATTAATATTCTTGATACGCAGATGTGTGTTTACTTTGTACAAATTTGTACAGAGTACACATTAAAGACAATGTCAAAGTCTGACTGAACCATATATGCAAGTCAGCCCCCTAAAATCACGTATCTGAGACAAACTGGAATCTCATACCACATGGTCAAGGTTATATGTCCTTGAAAATGTGGTATGACCTTGAGACATGGTATTTGTATGTGGGGTTACTCGACTTTGATATCAAATGTATTTGTTGCGCAGAAGTATATTTAGACAATATAACATTTTAACTCTTATCAACATGTATATATTCGAATTGTCAATTTTTGTCTTTAAAAACAAACATACATTTATCACTAATGAAATCATACATAGTAGGAATACTCGTCAAAAATATAAGTTCCACATACAGTATTGTATTCACCTTATGTGATGAGCCCAAATATCTTCATTACGTTACCAAAAAATTAATGAATTTACCCGTAATCTGAAAAAATATTTAATTGATAGTTGTTTTTATAACCTAGATGAATTTTTTATATCACAGAATAGTTTTTTTTTTGTATTGTATTTTATATTTTGTGTTAATTTTAGAGTCTTTTTATATTGATACGGACACTGCTTTTAATGTGTTCCTCATTGCTGGACAAATCCTATACATACTTATATGTCAAACGGATAATCAATAAATAAATAAGATTCAAGGTTATATGACCTTGAACATGTGGGTTGATCTCAACCTATACAACTTTTGAGATTTTTTGGTATTGGCATTGAAAACATGATTCATCTATTTACTGAAAAAATAGCACTGTATATATTTTCAATCTTCCAACATCCTGATCTCAGTATTTTTTGCCAACTATGAATTTTTATTTTCAATTTCAATATAGTTTAAGGGAACAAATAGACAACAATTACGAACTTGAGAAATAAAATTTCTCTTGCAAAATATTGAAGGCATTTTGAATATTACTCCTGAATAATAAATGCGAGTAAATATATATTCCTCATATACAATGGGAAAAAAGTGAAAAAGTTCTTGGTACATAAACTCACAACCAAATTCTTTTTCATCGAAAAACACTTAGGTTGGAAAGTAACTCTTTACAAAGACTTGATTTTTGCATTATCATGTAATTCAATATTCACATTGAAGTAGTCATTTCGGGTGGATTTTTTCTTTCAGTTTGTATCTAAAAGTAACTTCTATGTACAATCTATACATTTCCATTTCAAGTTTAAGAAAGTTAAAATGAAATCAATATAGAAATTGAATGGAATTGTAGACATTACACCTATATTAAATATTATGATTTTAAATTTCATAACAATGCATGCAACACTACGTTGCATCCACCAACGATTGAATATTATGTAATGTTGAATGTTGTAGCCGGTAGATAATATAATTGCCGGTAGATAATATGAAGGCTGAATGAAATTGAAACGTATTACAAAGCGCTTTAACGTTGAATTTGTTCAGGCGCTTTTTGCTTTGTCGTCTTAGACGCAACTAATATTGGTAATAGGCCTTTTCATTACAATTTATTGTGCGCATGCATCAGTATCAGCCTTTTTTTTCGTACTGTTTTTTGAAAACAACCATGTGAAAGGGCCCGCAACTCATGTTTTGAAAATTATAATATAAATTGAAGTTTAATAATTATGAAAAAAGTTAAAAAAAAGTAGTAAGTCAAAATAATCAGAAAAAAAATTTTATACTTCATTAAAATTATGTTATCTGTACGAATAGGAACAACAAAACGGTGTTACACATA